>BGPR01034848.1:0-16271 GCA_013235015.1 Araneus ventricosus
CAGATTCCTACACGTTTACTATGCGATCTCTTGCTCCATTTGATTTGGTGGAAATCGCAATAAGATCCCCAGTCCAGTGGATCTGAGTTCAAACTGAAATCAGATTCTTTACGCCGTCCAAGTTTGAACCGACCCGAGCAAGAGAAAGTCGAAGTCATCCATAAACCTGAGTTCAGCAAGGATCCATAACTGTCTAAAATATCTAGAGTTGCACCCCAGACCTGGAAAACAGATCCATCCTTATATCTAGGAAGATTATTCATCGTCCAACGTATCAGAAATCTTTTCCTGATGAAGATCGTGCTCTCAACTTACATAAATAACAAATCTCTTATTTCAGATTTTCGAGATACCGAAGGTCCCCATCCATTCAAGAAGATGATCGCCTTTATATCGACTGAAGATATTAAGAACCTATAAACATACATTCATGACAACAACAAACCATGCAACAGGCATCCCAAGAGCATTTGTCATGTAACATCATCCGCTTGATTAACGAAGACGGCAAACACCCATGCTTGAACGTTGAAACGAAACCAAGAAGCAGCCATATATATATATACATATATATATATATATATATATATAATATGTTATATATATATATATATGCTATATATATACGTCGTTAACTCAGAACTCCTCCCATTTAAACGTCAAGACTCAAACTCACCATGTAAAGCTTCCTGGAAAGCAAACCTATCAAGATCAACCAAACAGCCAATCACAATCAAGGTCCATTCCAAACAACATCGGTCATTAACATAGAACACAACCCAAGATTCTATCAAACATCATTCAATCGCCGTTTCAATCATCGATTTCATAATATTGCCAACATAGTCTAACCCAAGAGCATCTTGGATCATAACGACATCCGTCTCGGCCCTGATTAAGTCACCTTTAACTCGATCGTTCTGTCCACCAGTCGCCGAGACCTTGAACTCCGGAACATGGATCAAAAGGAAAAGATGATTATTATCGCATCTCTACATATTTCGAACTGTCTCGATTTATTTAATTTTATAATTTTGAATTGAGAATACATGATCTGAAGTCAAAGAGATCTGCGTAGGATGGTTTAATAAGTTCCACTAGGCGGAACAAATCTCATGAAATCAGTCCAAAAGAAATCACTTGCAACATGGGACCCACATTATTCGATCAACAAATCAAACGTTGGACTCCATAAGGCATAATGACCTTGCTTAGAACCGCTGCAACTCAACATCACAGTGTTACACCTTCTCCAAAGGCTCAGCAGCAATGAGGGATAGACGGAGAATTTCAAAAGTAACATATTTTATAAAAAAGTACTCCACAAGTTTCAAATTATCATTGATTTCCAATGAATTAATTAAAAAAGAAGAACGGATTAGGAGATTTTATCCGGATGTCTTACAAAACAGACAAAGAACCAACATACAACAGCAAATTGCGGTCATCCCAGGTAAAACCCGAATAAACAGTGGGTTAAAACGAATTATATCATTTGTCGTTCTACACTTCCATAAACCGCGTTGTTAAACCTCAACCAATCAATCGATCCAACTGTCAGGAACAGAACTCAATATCTACAGCAAGTTACATTCGAATTTGCTTAATAAAAAAATATTTCCATTGAATCAAAGATTTGGCACACAATTTTATGCTTGCCCAAAATATTTTACAGCCAGCTAATAGTACATACAGAAGCCCAATCGCTTTCTGAAACATTTTGAAAATCTGTAACGATCATATTGTCTGAACATCTTGTTCCCTTAGAGGCCTCGTATATTTGACCATTGATTGATCAAGTTTCTAGGTCTTAATCATAAATCATACTCAACGTAATTAGTTCATCTGACATTCCAGAATCAGAATCTCTAATGATGTAAACACCAACCAGACACAAGACACAAAACGCAAACTATATAGAATCACAAGAACTTGAAGGACCTAACTGACCGAAAACAAAATCATTCACACCACAACTGTCCAAGTTTCATCATATGATCCACGGAAAATCAATATGGAAAACTAGACATATACATCATCATAAAACTAGACATAAATACATACACATGAATTTAACTCGCACCAACACATCTGGCGTAATATCTGAAACAATACATACACGCCTAATGGGACATCTGAATTATAAAATCATTTATAAGTAAGAAAATATAAAATCTCTAAATAATTTTCAAACTACCATTAAAAACACTTAAAAAGATAAAAATTATCACGAGTTATAACATCTTCGCATTATCCTGGAATATAATTTTATTTATTACCCGTGAAGTATTTTGGACAAGATATTGAATATAAAAACAATTGCAAAATACCTGAAGCATAGTAAAATATTAAACTTTCAGTTGTGCATCCTCTTTAAAATAACTTTAAAATGTCAGTAATTTTGTACTAGAAGGAAAAAAATATAATAATTTTTTTTTTTCCATTTTGCATTTTTCATAAGCGAAAAAGAGTTAGACATATTTTCTCTTAAAGGGAAAAAAATCACAAAATATAAAACTTTTGATCTTAATGTAATATTTGCCTTAAGAAACTTTGCATCAAACATTTCAGTCAGAACATCATGTGTTATTGATTTGAAGAAAACCAAAATGCGATTTCGAAACTTAGACGGAAAAGTAACCATTTAAATGTCAAGCGAAAGTGATGACAAAGCAAATAGGTAAAACTGAAGTTCGGCATAGCAAGGAAAAACCTTTCAACAGTTTCCTTCACTCCGTATTCTAATATACTTCCACATAAAGATTAGCTTTGAAAGTTTGCTTAAAACAGATTTTTTTTTCGCATTATGTACCCAAATGGTCTCCAGTGGTAACAATACAATCCTTTAAAAGCTCCAAAGATAACATTTTTAAGTGACGGTTTGCGACTGAATGTTTTGAGATTTTGCAATTTTAATTTCTTACGGAGATAATTTCGGAAAATCCTACAGGTGAACATGATTTTTATACTAATAATGTTTAAACATTTCGTAATACAGTGAGCGTTTCAAAAAAATGTTTTATGATTCCGTAATTTCTTGGTAATGACTTCAAACTGTCGGAGAGACGCCATCTTAAAATACAAATAAAAAATGCCCGGACAGTTATGTATCCATCTGACTCAGTTGTTATATGACTTTGACTTACACTGTAAAAAAAATATCCGTCAAATCACGGAAAAAGTACCGGCAGCAGTGTTGCAGACAAAAATTACAGAAATTATGCATATTTTCTTCAGAGTTAGTCATTTCACTTTTGTAGCATTTTAAAATTTTGCAAAAAGAGGGAATAAGTAGGTATTATAAAATCCTGTGATGTGCAAATCATTCTAAAATTTAAAAAAGTCGTTAAAAAAGATTTTTTTAATATGTACTTTCAACTGAAAATTATCATTTATGTAAACAATAGATCATAATACTCTCGTAAAAAATTTTAAATTTGCTTTGCAATTGATAAGAGCCCTGGACGTTCTTTACTATTTGTCTCAAAAATCGCATCTTTCGACACTAAAGGGGACCTTAAAAAGAATTTCTGTTAAAACACAGAAAAATCAGAAACAGAATTTCCTTGAAAACACGGAAAAACCAAAAACGGAATTTCTGAAAAAACGGAGAATTCGAAAACGGTAAAAGCAAAAACTGAAAAACCAAAAACGGAATTTCTGTGAAAAAACGGAGAATTCGAAAACGGTAAAAGTAAAAAATGAAAAACCAAAAACGGAATTTTCTGTAGAAAAACGGAGAAATGCTTTACGAAACGGAATATTGCCGGCAACACTGCTGCCGGTACTTTTTCCGTGATTTGACGGATATTTTTTTTACAGTGTACTTTCTCTTAAGCCCGTTACAGGAAAAAAAATGCTTTTGAATTTTAAGGAATGAAAGCAAGTGTATAACACTGGAAGGAGAGGGGAATAATTGTTTTTTTAAAAATAGTTCATGAGTTTGAGATTAAATTATTAAAATGCTTCCATTTTAAATACACAAAATATTCAACATTTTCCTGGTTAATACTATGATGTGTCTCTAATGTTTATGCTGCTTATTCTTAATGAAAGCAATACTTCTAATGTACAACTGCTCCTAGAATCTATTTAAGGGTGAATTGACTTGTTAGAAAAAAAAATTTAATCATACCAAATTAAATCTTTTTTAAAACTTATCTAATCAAAAATCACAATGGAAACATACAAAAGCTGATGAAATTGAATCCCATATCTTGTTTCTATTTATTTTGGAATGTGCAATTGCAATAAAACTCTCCATGTGCACACAATGTCTGTCACCTATAAATACTTCAATGTGCTTTCCTTCAATCTTTTTTTCAGGTATTTAACTCTTCCTTAATTTTAACAAAATTTTCCTAAATTCAGGAAATACTTTTTAAAATTTTTGCATTTTCACAAAAATTTTCTATATCTTTTCATTTTTGAATAATTCAACTTCACATCCTTTAACATAAGTTCACGTTTAGTATGTGTAATAATATTTATATCACCACAATTTTAGGGTCCAAATAAACAGCTAAATTTTCTTTTAAATTTCATCCACAATTCTCATGTCACTGAAAATTATACTTGTTTGAAAAAATTAAACTTTGTTTGGATTTCATACCCAAATAAAGCAACTGGTATTTAACTTCCCTATTTTTAACAAAATTTTCCTATTTAATTCAGGAAATACTTTTAAAAATTTTTACATTTTCACAAAATTTTCTTCAAATATACATTCTTTTTTTTATAATCCAACTTTGTATTGTTAACAATAAATATATAATATAGGTTCATATTCAATAATTGCAATATTTAGGTCACTACAATTATAGCACCCAAATAACCCAATTTTCAGTTAATGTTAAAAAACCCATCTTAAAATGAAAATTTTTTTTATTTTATATTATAAAAAAGCTTCAGATTTCCAAAGAATATCACAAATTTCTCAAGTAGAAATTATGGAGCTAGATCCTTATACAAGTTTTATTTTTTTTTTAACAAATTAAGTTTTAAATAGATAAATAATATTTGCAAAAACAAAAGTTAGGGTCAGGTGGGGTAAAATGGGTCACTTTTTAGCTTATTTTCACATTCAAAGTTTTGTAGCAATAAAATCATAAAATTTTCCTGTTTTTTTTTTTCAATTGCATCTTGACATTACATTCCTTCAGGACATATTTATGTAATTTTAACAATTATTTTTTAATTATAAATTAATTAAACTTAGCTTGAATAGCTTTGACTCATTTTACCCCATCTCGGGGTAAAATGGGTCATAAATGCAAAATGATGCTTAAAGAATATATTTATTAGGAAATACATTAAAATAAAAAGGTGGTCTGTTACATATTCTGCTAAACAATACAATATTCAAATTTTAAAGTAGTATTGTTCACGGTTATTGCAAATGGCTCTTCTAAAACTTTTACAACATCAGTCTTTTCTACTCTAACAATATCCTCTTTTACAGGAAAAACATAAAAATCCTCTACAGGGTTCCCACTCTTTTTACAAAACAAAAATTAAGGACTTTTTTGGAAAAAATTAAGGACCTTAAAAATATTATATTAATTATTTATCAAACATACATATACACACAATTACTGTATGGAAAACCAGCGGGAGTGTTCTCCCCTAAACTTTCTCGTATACTCCTAACACATGTAGAGAAAACTAGAATAATAAAAGATGTCAAATAAACTTCCGTCGCAAGTAAACCAAAGTTGGAACCACACGTGGTTTGAAGGATCAAAACAAATTCAAATCCCCTGCGCATTCTTTTGCGCAACAGGACCTGGCGAGACTCCCTAAATGTTTGCTTCCTTCCAAAATCGCGCCAGAATTGGTTTTTGGCAAACTGCCAAGTTTCGGAGTCCCTTCTTCTTTGCACAGGCATTGCCACGAGTAGGCATGCGCAGGCAGTTAGTTTCAAAACTGAACAAGTATGCGATTATACAGACCGACAGACAGTCAACCCTTTGACGGATTTGGCCCAATATTTTATACAGACCTACATTCATGACGATAAAACTGTGTACCAAATTTTATCCCTCTAGCTATTCAAGTTTTTGAGTTATAGCGTTCACATGACCGCGGACGTACAGATTGACAGACTTTCCGTTGACAGATTTTGTCCAAAATTTGATAGAAACCTACAAATTATGTTTAAAGACCACATACAAAATTTCATCCCCGTAGCTCTAATAGTTTTCGAGTTATCGTGTTCACAGACAGACACACAGACATAATTCCAAAATTGTGTTTTTCGGACTCAGGGAGGTCTGAAACGTGGAGATTCGACAAAATCTCGAGTTCGAATTTTTTGACGATTACAATACTTTCTCTTTGTATACTTCGCATACGAGAAAGTAAAAAGCAAATTCATATCTTTCTCAAGAAAACACACGATTTCATCATATTGCAAGAAGTAATGTATTTATTATAGAACTGTTTAATTTTTAGTATAATTATGTATCTTAAAAAATGTTACTTCTCCTTAAAAATCCATAATTACGTTAAAGTTAATTAATCATTTTCCTGAATTACATATCAAAGTATTCATAGAAGTCAGGTGGAAACGAAAATTTTCGCTTCATGAACAATGTAGGTAAATGAATATTATTTGCGAATGTAAACTCTATCAACATGCAAAGAATACACATTACAAAAGAAATTCAAATCACATTAATTTATTCAACTTAGAATTAACAGTTGAAAATACTGACAAAAAATATTAACAGGCAACAACAATAATTAAAAATACTAATAAATAAGAACTGAAGCTTTTTTAAAAATTTTTCCCAAGACAGACACCAATAAAAAAATGCTGTGTTCCTGTGTCAGGTGCTACATGATACGATTAAATTAAACACAATTAATAAAAAAATTTACCCTGAAACATAAACTACACTATACAAAAAACCTCTGTCTCTAGGAGCAGCTAAAAGTTACCAATACGTAAGAAAACTTTCAACATCAGCAAAAACTTCACTGAATACATTTTACCATGGGGGAAAACAAGACTGAACAAACCAAAATCAAGTATTCAAGAAATAACTAATCAACACTAGAAATCTTCAAGAACAACCGTGCTTAACACAACTGTCTTAAATACTTACCAAGAGCTCCAAATTTCACAACAGTATCACAAAACCATTTAAAAATATGATTTATATATATTTCACGCGCGTTTTTCAGTTGTTTCATTACTATAAAAATTTATTATAAAGAAAATATATGTATACAATAATTATAACTATCTCAGCTGAACTTGATCAACCAAAAAAAACTAAGTTTGCCATGAAGTAAATTGATGGCTTTTAGAACAATATTAACTCATTTGTAAATCTTTAATCTTTTCAAAATTCCCCTTTGATGACTTGTGTTTGAAAAAATATAGTTGAAAATTTCACCGGATTTACAAATACAATTTACAAAGAGTTGCGAAGGATATTGCAATCCGGCTTTTGAGTTAGCAAACTCTTTAAATGACAGAAGAATATAAGTGGCAGTTGCTGCGTTGCTGGCATATATTTAATTTGCAGAGTTCACAGTAGATTTTCTGAAGAGATACTGTTGAAATGTAGCCTGCCACATAAGTGGCACTGTTGAGCTCCAAATCATCCCAATTTTCCTGTGCTTCTGGGCAATCCATGATGGATCATCAATAACAAGATCTAGGCAATCTTCATCCGTTTGCGGGATGATTTGGGTGGAATGATGTCATCTGGCTCATGGTTGGCATTTCCACATAGCAAACATCAATTCAGTAATAACATCAGTGTCCTGTCACTGGAGTAGGATGGTCATTCGCCTCGCCTAAAGAGAAAATATCAATTAAACACATGGAATTAATAAACATTTTTAAGTTTCTATGTATTTTTTTATAGTAATCAGCAAATTATTTTACACAATTTACTTATTTTTCATTTAAGACAGCCTTAAAAGATTTCTTAAATGTTAAAAATATTGTTAAATTTTAGAATAAATTGAACCTTCCAAATTTGTGTTTATAATAAAATAATTTGAAATTTGACATTGAATTTTTTAAAGAATACCTAAAGAAATGATGAAAAAGTTGTGTTGAATAAGTTCAATAAAATAAAAGCAATTTATTAATTTACACAGCTTTCTTTTACCAAACTCAAATTTTATAATTAAATAAATTAATTTCAAGCAATAAACAACATACCCGAGAAAAATAGTTTTCTAAAGCATCTTGGTTGAAGCGGCTGAGGAGGACAAATTTCATTTTTTCCAAACAATTGAGGTACCAGAAGAAGGAAAGCAGACAGTGTGACTTGCCATCCTGTTATGCTGTGTTTATGCGGATCTATAAAACATAATGCGAGCATTAAAGAAATTTATTGACACGAGAACGAACTATGTATACACTAAGCCGAAGGTTGAAAAATGAGTAAAATTCGTTCATACCTTTCTTCGTCTTTTGGGAAGCGAAAATATTTCAACTCCTGCGATTTTGCACGAGTGGCGTTGCAAGAAATGCATCTGTCATGATTCCTGCTGAATTCTGTTTTCTCAGACCTAGAAGCAAGCTAGAAGAATCAAAGACGACAAAAAAAAAAAAAAAATTCCGTTGCAAGATCAACAAAGTTAACCCACGCCACGATCAAAACAAATCAAATCCCCTGCGCATTCTTTTGCGCAACAGGACCTGGCGAAACTTTCTAAATGTTTGCTTCCTTACAAAATCTCGCCAGAATTGGCTTTTGGCAAACTGCCAAGTTTTCGAAGTGTCGCTTCTTCTCTTATAAGTTCTTTGGTTAAACTCGATTATCACAATTTTTACTAATAACATTTCCAGAGACATAAGATGGCGGCGCGGTTCCATGATTCACTTTTGCTTCCCGGCTTTCTTGACGCCTATTCAAGGTTGTTTGGGGAGAGAGTCAATTGGGGGAAAACGAAAATGAATAGCATATTAAAGTTATACTCGTTTAAAATACACACATTTAAAACAGATATTGACTTTATGCCTTATATATGTGTATTTTACGGTAATAACTTGCTGATATCTTTTGGCCTTGATGTTTTTTAATACATTTTAACAGAAAGTAATACATTTCGGATTCGAAATTTTGCGCGTTGTCGCCAATTCTAAACCGGTTACACAAGTTACGGCAGCCATAAAAACGGAAAAAGCCCATTTTCGCCTTCCCGATTCGCGTTTTACGGAAAGTGCCCGTATGTTTAAGGGGAAAATACCGGTTTCAAGACATTATGGAAATTTTCCGTTAAAATCAGTAAATTTTCACCTGAATTTTCAGGTGGATTTTTTTACAGTGTAACCCGTGAGGACGTGCGGCCCTGGTCCTGTTTATTCAACAAAACGTGCAGAAAATTACATTTACATTAATAGGAAACATTTGTTACATTAGTGAATATGAAATATTAAAATAAAATTCAGATAAATCTCTTCTAGGGAGAGCATTAAACTTAAGAAGAGTAATGAATGCTTGTACTTCCAAGTTATTTATGACAGTGTTGGCTTTCCCGTCCAAAATTACCTGAATTATCCTGGTTATAAGTATCAATGCAACCTCTCTCATCTATAAGCATTTCCAAGAATTTTGAACCGATTATACAACTTTTGAATCACCACAATTTTCGGGTAGTTATATTACGATTTTGTACTTAAAAGTTTTCATATATTTGAGAGGTTCTTTTTTTTACACCATTTGTTAATTTTACCTATCTTACCGTTAACTTTACCATTTTTCAACTCCATCCTTATTCTAAATAATCGGTGGACTCACAAATATCAAATTCATTGTCTAATTCCTTTTCAGAATGCGACTTGCGATATCTAGCTAATTCAACAGCAACAATTTCTTCATTTTCTTTGTTAATCGATTCTTAATTAATTGATTTTCAGCTAAAAGCTTTTCTAATCTTTACATCTCATATTTGTAGTTCGAATAGCGATACATTGTCGTGATCTATCTGTTTTCTTTAGCAATCTACACAGAAATGCGATGGCGCGCGTCGGGCTTCGGAGACCCGACCGTCTGTTTTCTGTGATAATAAGTGTGGAGAAATTCTTGAAATATCTGTGGTCAATAAGCAAATGACCTTGAATGCAACTACTTTGAATCTGGAACTTTTTCGCTCACGGGTTAATTTAGGGTAATAAATTCTTGCAGGCCCGATGCGCGTCCTCGAGGGTTAACTCCACATTGGAAGTTCATGTTCAAAATGAACATGCTTTCGGCACTAAAATAACGCTTCTTAAGTTTCTATCTGAATTTCAGTTTAAAACTACGAGTATTTTTGAGGGAACCATTAACATTCAGCATGGAAATATCATTCAGCAAAGGGAGTCAAACATAGACTTGAATGTGAATACATAAATTCCTATTTCTGTTGTGCTGATTCCAGTTTTGTCAATAAAGCATACGAATCAAACTTGTTGCAAGTGCGTGGCTAATGTTTTCTTCACACATTCGAAGGGAATTATTAAAGGGTCGCTTTTGGAAAAAGTTCCGTTCAGTTCTTCTTCCTCTGTTTTCAATTTTGTATTTCTAAACTTTTATTGTGTTTTGATAAATATTACAGTTTGTTTTTGTCCTTTGATGACATATACTGTAAGCTAATATTGTGTTGTTAACCCTTTCTGCATACTATAGGGGTTATTCTGGGCACCTCGGTTGGGATTTGGAGTTACGCACGTGCTTTCGCTGGGACAACACAGATGCGTCGTTTCTCCCATCTCAGTTCTTTGAATCGGGTTGAATTTTCAGTGCTCTAATTGCGCCACGGGCTCTTAGATTTCGATGGGTTCTGTGATTAGCGTTCTTTTATGCATTTCTCATATGTGTGCTTTTGTGTGAGGATGATTCCCTCTTGCTCTTTTTTTCTGTATCTGTATTTGTGGACTATGTACTTAGATGCCCTGTGGGGTGAATATCGAGGTGAGATCGATTGACTTTATAATAAATGCCTTTATATACTGCCCTGCTCATATGCTACAGCTTCTGCTTTTTCATATTATATACCTGACTTCTTCGGCGCAAATATGTAGTATTTTTGTCAATTCAGATGCTGCTGCGTTTGCAGGCCGGTACCAGGCCATTTTGAATCCTATTGTTCTTTTTCTGTATTCTGTTTTTTATGCTTTTCTGTTATTCTTTGTCTTGTTCAATGTATAAAATAAAGTAAACACAAATTGGTTTTCGATTTATTCTCTTGGTATTTGATATATTCAAAACTCTTCGTCAAAAAAATGAATGATATTAACATATTATTCCTTTAAATAAGTTCCTTTTCTTATACTAGAATAATGACACTATATGGACATTTTACATTATATTCAAAAGTTCAAACTTTCTATGTGGAATATTACACTGGGAAAGTATTTTTTTGAAATCAGATTTCCACATAAAACGTTTCTCGATCACACTTCGTATTTGTTTGCACAAAAAAGGCCTCAATTGCAAATTGCTTTATATCGGGCCGCCACAAAATTAGGTGCTGTGATTTGGAATTATGTTTACATACAGGGTGTCTTATCAGTAAGGCTAATGGTTAATTTTCTAAACCGTTAGAGAGATAGACGTATCGTTCAAATGAAAAAAATCCTTTAAATGAAGGAAGAATTTATATATCATCTTTGATCACTAAATGCTTTTCTGAAAATCACTTACGAACTCTAATTTTTTGCTACGGTCTACCAGTCATATTTAATTGTATTCTTCACACACTAACATTGTAAGCAAAGTTCCATTCTTCTGCAGCCAAAAGCTAACAGGATTATGGGCTTTCGTTCATAATTTAAACCAATCAGTCACGTCATTAAATGCGCTGAGTTGGTGGATAGTCTTCAGGCGGCTATTGGAAATGGTGGCAAACAGTCTGTCAGCGTCATTTCAAAGCTCACATTAACTCGATCAGTTTTGAAGATCACGAAGAGTACTTTCTTTGTTTAAAATATTAATGCGTGAGAAGGAATATTTTTTACTAAATATATGACTGACGAGGACAAAAATGAAATTCTAACTATTTTTTTTCATGATAACTGTTTATAAACTCGACATAAAATATAATTCTTCTCTCATTAAAGCATTTTTTTTTTCAATTAGGAACTATATATTCTATCTCTGATAATTTAGAAATTAACTATTGAACAGATGATGTGAACACCTATATATTTCTTTCGATAATGAATAATTTAAAGTGTTTAAAATATCTTTAGAATAAAAGTATGCTAATGAGGTAGAGCAGTTTTATCTTTCTGTGGTTTAAGGAATTAGAATTTTGGAAGTATTGCTTCCGTATATATTTTATGAACTGAACAATAAAACGTCGTTTGGGCTTCAGGCAATTTGATCCTTTTTTTGTATAGGGTATTACGTGTGTTCTGTAGAGAAGACGAAGGAAAAACTCGACTATTATAAGGCTGATTTTTTAGAAATTATGAAATTTTCTGTAAGAAATGAATTGTTTAGAAACGAAAAATATTTTTTCTTTAGAAAATATCGTGACATTTGGAAAACGACGTGTCAAACAGAGCATACGTTTATTTATCTCTCATTTCCACATTCTTTTCAAAAAAATACGTCAAAAGCTCTATCTCAGGAAGAAGGAGGTGAATTTTTTAAACACTTTTATTTAACTTTACTACATTTTTATAGAGCACAAGAGATAAAATCAGTAATTTAAGTATTGATTTTTCCACACTTCGCAGTGTTTCTGGAATATTCAGATCTTGTCATTTTTTATTTTAATATTTTTCAAATCTTAATTAATCCTTATTCTGTGAATAGAACATTCTGGAATTTCACGAGGTGGCGCCACCTGATTGAAATTAAAGAAAAAGTAAATAATTTCAAGATCCATAACAATGTAAAAAAATGTTTGTACATTCAAATAGAAGAAAATAAATAATAATTAAAATCAGGCATTATACATTTTCTGCACTAATAAAAGCATACTTTTATGGCTTGTTTATTAAATTTATTATTTTATATTATAGAGCTTTTCTCTTTTTAACCTAGTACTTTATTTATTTCTTATTTGCATTGCAGGTTTGTTTTGTGATGAACGCTTTTCGCAAATCATACAGATTATTGAATATTTTGTGAAAGATGGGAAGAGAAAATATTAATAAAATGCTTTGGAAATTAGAATAGAAGAAAATAAATAATTGGACATTATACATTTCTACACTAATAAAAGTTTTATAACTTGTTTTAATTAATTTATAAATGTATATTCAGTGTTTTCTTTTTTTTTTTAACCCTAGTACTTTATTTCTTCTTACGCTTTCCACTTATAATTGCTGGTTATTTTGTGATGAACACTTTTCACCAAATCATACAAGTATTAAGATTGAATTGTAAAGGGATGGAAGGAGAAAATAGTAAAAATATTTTTTTAAATTCGAATAGAGAAAGTAAATAATTAAAATAAAGACATTATACATTTCTATACTAATAAACGTTTTTAAATTTTGTTGAGCTATAATTGTATAATCCGATTTTTCCTCTTTTTTTAACCTAATTGCTTTTTATTTCTTCACCCTTTTCCTTACTTATCTTTGCAGGTTTTGTGATGAACACTTTTGCAAATCATACATATTATTAGATTTTTTGTTATGATAAAGGAAGAAAAATACCAACTATTTCCTCTCAGTCAATGAATAGAATTCCCTGAGTATTTTCAAGTAATGAAATTTGCGATATTCTCAGATTTTCTGAAACTTTATATATTTCCCTCAAATAAAATATAAATGTGAATAAACATTAATCGTGTTTATTGGAGACTAAGGAATTGTAGAAACGGTTTAGTGGATCCTACCTGCATTCGAAGAAAGTTTTCAAAAGTAAACTCAGGTTCCATGATAAATCAAAGATATCTTATGTGTATTTTCATTCATTAGTATTTTTCATCTCTTGCGAAAATTCTATGAAATGTAAGTGAATTATAAAATATTTCGGCGAATACATATTCAAAAGGATTCTTTCTACTTTAAAAGCGCGTCTGTTTTGGAATGAAATAAAAGCTTAACAAATGAAAAATACACACTAAGAACATTTGTATACAGAGCAAATTTTTAGAATTCCAATGTTTTCATTTGGTATTGAAAATGATGTGTTTAGACAAAAAATTCAAATTTATTAAATTTTCTCGTTCATATTTATTTCATCCAACCAGGAGGTATAAGAAAAAATAAGACTCAATGCATTGGAAGGCATAAGATTTCTGCTTCTACAGAAGACCAAAGGAAAAAAAACTTCTAAATAAAATTACTTTTGATTGACAAATCGATTGCTGTGTTAAGTATATTCAGAATAAGTTAATTCCAATATGGATTTTGCTTCGGTTGAAATAAACATTTTTTTTATTATTATTTTATCTATACTCATATACATATTTCTTTGTGTGGTATTTATTCTACCATTGTTCCGTTTATTGATTGGAACTACTAGGAGATCATTGGCTTTTAAAAAATTATCAGAAAAAAAACTCCTTTTTAGATATTACGCACCAGTATACCCTTCTTTTTTTTCAAGCAGCTTACACGCGAAAGCAGAAAATAAGACATTTACATTTTACTCTTTATATGTCAGATACTTTTAATTTGTTCCTGTTTACATGTAATTTTGCAATTTTTATAATTTCTCAAATTTATATTTATGTGTTCAGATGTGTTCTATATCACTATCTATCTATATATATACATAACAATATATATAAACAACAATATTCAGACTATTGAATTGGTATGTTATAAGTTATATACTTTCTAGTTCTAATCTTGAAAGATTTCAGGGGATTTATTCTCCTATTTTTCGTTTTCCAACAAGTTTTTTTCGCAGAGGGTTAGCGCTACAAATCTAGATTAATGCGACACATATCAGTTACCAAGGCAGATTGGCATTTGATTTTGTTGAAATTCAATTCTGGGTTATCTTTTTCATAAGTAGTAATAGTCTATAATCTTCTTTTGTATTTCATTTGTATGATTATTGATAAGGTAATTTGATTTGCAATTTTTAATTTTTTTGATTAATATACGTATATTGAAAATATAACACATGTTTTGATTATTTGAAATATATATATACCATATATATATATATATATATATATATATATATAAAAGAATTATGAAGAAATAAAATAAACAAATACATCTAGTTCATATAAAATTTCCATTAGTAGATTTATTTTTAGGAAAGAAAACATTTTAACTTAAATTTTTCTGTGTGAATAACAAAGCATTTATTATATAGAGTTTTATTGTTCCCTGCTCAGACATTTTCATAATAGTGTTGATATTTTAAGTTCTTCCACTGTTTTAAAATTCTAGAGTATTCAAAGTTATTGCAGATTTGATTTAAATCTGCGTACTTTTCAAAATGCCAGTATTGAACTTCAGCAATTTTATTTATAGATCTAAAGTCAAATAGATTATTCCTCAAAAAATAAATAGCTCTGCACATTTTGGAAGCAATCTCTGTAGGAAGCAAAGATAATAGCATATCATTACTTTAACATACATTGACTTTCGATCATATGATACATGACTAATAATTAAGCCTTGATACAGGAGTAGGTTGGCCTTATATGCCGACAACTTATTATAAAGAAATAAACAAATCTTGTTATATTTTCATTAAGTAAAATTAGAAACCACATACACTTGCTTCTAGATTCTAACCTTTGACTCAATACTAGATTATATACTAAGCCGTAACCATCGATAATGATATTTATAAACGCAACGTTTCAGAATAGCGTTTGATCGGCTAATTGACGATGAAGCCACATCACGTGATGACGCGGGATCGGCAGTCAATGTGGTAAGGGTCAGTCGTTCGAGAGAACTATTTGTTCTAAATCATTTAGCGCTTAAAGTTTCGGTATGGTTGATCGTATACAATTCTTTGAGTTTTTACCCATAATTTTGCTTGCTGTAAAAGTTTATTGAAATATTGTTCCCTTATAGATATTTGCCGAATTTTAAAGATAAAATTTTATATTTTTTACATTGAAACAAAAGGTACGTTTGTTTTACATTGATTTCCAGAAAAAATGTTACTTTTAAACTTTTCATTTTCCCCAGGTCCCTATAGAATGATTTGATTTCATGTTTGCGCTTGATTTTGAAATTTTTCTTTTTCACCATTTTCGCCTATTCTCAAATAAGAAACATATTTCCATTCATGGACGTTTTAAAACCCGTCATTAAAATTAAAAATTATTAATTTCCATAAGCAGTCTTTCATATATCATTTACTATGTGAAATTAACAAATG
>BGPR01034849.1:0-16270 GCA_013235015.1 Araneus ventricosus
AACTCTTTCAATGATATAATAAAACTGGATAGAAAGCAACGGGATTTATTAAGCAGTGTGTGTCGGGGTATACTGATTGACGCGTTTAAAGTGGTTCAAAAGGAACATAAGTAGTAACAGTTACACACTGTTACTGTTTTTCTGGGAGACATGATTTTCCTTAATTTTTAAACCAAGAGTTCACCGAAATGTCAAAAATCGTCAAACAATTCTGTCACAGAAATTTCACTTCTCTGGTTTTTAATAGAAAGATTGAGTCAGTTTGACTCTTTCAAAGATATAATAAAACGGGATAGAAAGTAGCGGGATTTGCTTTACAGGAGATACGAGATTAAGCAGTGTGTGTCGGACTATACTGATTGATGCATTTAAAGTGGTTCAAAAGGAATGTAAACAGTAACAGTTACATATTGTTACTGTTTTTCCGGGAGATATAATTTTCCTTAATTTTTAAATCATGGGTTAACAGAAATCATCAGACAATTCTGAATGCCACTTCGCTGACTTTTTAATAGAAGGATGGAGTCAGTTTGACTCTTTCAGAGATGTAATAAAACGGAATAGAAAGCATCGAGATTTGCTTTATAAAATGAGATATTAACCCTTTTGCGTTCATTGGTTTCGCAGCGAAACCACTCGTAGAGCACTGTTTACTGCACATGGGCGAAACGTATTTTTTTTTCATTCATAACTTAAGAGCAAGATATATAGGTCAACTTATATAAAAATTCCAGTTCAATACCTTTAGTATTCACAACGTTATCGGCATTGCAATAGCTAAATTGCTTTTGATCTTCAAGAGAAAATTATGAGGGTTCTTGCACAAATTGATATTTTTTAAAATTGAATCTTCGAAAGCAATATTGAATTTTATGAAGGTTTAATGTCCTGAATACCCATGTATACTTATAAATTAAATACATAATTTAAATTGCGTTTGTATGATAACTTATTCGGAGGAAAAATAGCCCGTTACCGTTCATTGGTTTCACTGTGAAACCACAAATTTCTTGAAAATAAAAATTGCTAAATTCTTTTCATTTACTTATTTATGATCAACTACATGTCTAACACTCATTTTTGAAATGAATTTAGTAATTTTCAAAACGAAACATGCAGTGAAACTTGAAACGGTTAAGCAGTGGGTATTGGATTGGCGCATTTAAAGAGGCTATAATGGAATACCACTATTGACTCCTTAGACACCACTGGAATTCAAACATCACTACTGTGACACTTCAATGGAAAGATGGAGTCAGTTTGATTCATTCTGAGAGATAATAAAACAGGATAGAAATGAGCAAAGTTTGCTTTAGAAGATAGGAAAGATTAAGCGGTGGGTGGCGGCATTACTGATTATACGTAAATAACCGCGTAACTTAAAAACCCGATAATACTTGTTGACGCCTACGCGTCCTTCAATTCGCCGAGGAGTTTCGCGCCATTTGAGGGTGCAGAGTTTAATGAACTTTAGCTGTGTGACCTTGGGGGTGCGAAGTTGACTGGAGTTCATTCTCGTTCGGATCGCCTAAGCGAACGGACCGTTGTGTCGTATTCCCCCTTGGGAATGAGAATCGTCTCTCTTTGAATGTTACTACAGTCGGACCTCTATTTAACGAAGTCGCTAAATCCCGAAAAAAAGTTCGTTATATGGAAAATTTGTTAAATAGAGATTCTCCTTTTAAAATACTTTAAACTACACAAAACAGATTTTAAATTCATAAGCACTAAATATTATTTAAAAAGTAATTAATCACGCCTTTATTTTGTAAATTAATATCTATTTGTTTTATATATTTTACCCATCCGAAAGAAATCTGCAAGGAAAACGAGAATAAAACAAAACATTGTCCGGAAATACACAGTATTTTCAATTATAAAAATAATTTTATACTAAAATTAATGAATTTTAGCATTTCATCATACGAAGGTTTGTTGATTTCTGCATCATGATCATTTCCATCTTCATCTTCGTCTTCATCGCAATTCATTGCTGTATTTTTTTTATTTTTCACACTGTCCACTTCAAAACTGCCTGATCCACATCTTCATAGACACATGCTTTTAAGCGTTTTGAACAAGAATTCGATGAATCATAATTTTGTATTTTATCACAATTTTTTTATTATGGTTGATAAGCTGTTTGGAGGAATACCAAATTTTAAAGCAAAGTCCTTTTTTTCACGCCTTTATCCACCTCATGAAGAATTAAATTTTTTTCTTTGATGCTCAAGCACTTTTGCTCGGACATTTTCCAGCTTCAAGGTCATTGATCACCATAAAATGTGTTAAAAGAAAGAATAAGTTTGAAATGTTTAGAAATATTTTCAGAAATAGGTAGAAAAAAAATATTGGATCACAAGAAAAAGTTCGTTAAATAGAGAATGCACTTCGCTATTTGGAGGTTATTTTCTCAAAATGTTCTTGGTTCCGAGAAAAATTTCGCAAAATAGAGAAATTCGCAAAATAGAGGTTCGTTAAATAGAGGTCCGACTGTACTTAAGAATTTATTTAAATTGTGCCTTGATCGTCCATGCTTTTGTTCATAATAAATTTATATAATTAACAGTCCACTGCTCTTATTTACCCTCCAATACTCGTGCATCGAGCTATTGCATTTTTAGTCTTAAAACTCAAATTTAATCAATAATTAATTTTTGTGTAAAATTATAAAGTTACGTAAAATCTATAAAAATCTCAAGTATTATATGCCTTCTGAGATGAATGAAAACGACAGCCCCTTTCCAAATCATAAGGGATCATCTTATTAGATAGCAAAGAAAAGTATTCAGTTAACCGGTTACAATAGTTCAAAAGGACTAAAAACTGTAACATTAACACACTTTTACTGTTTCTCTGGAAAATTCCCTTAATTTTTAATTTTTTGATTATGAGTTAAGAAAAATCTCAAATATTCTCTGAAACCTCTTGATTGGAAATGTCAGCTTTGTGACACTTCAGTGATAATATTGAGTCAGTATTGATTCATTCGAAGAGATAATAAAACTGTGGATAGAAATTGGTGGGATTTTCTTTAGAAAAGGAGCGAGATTCAGCAGTGGATGCCGTGTAATACTGATTGACCAATTTAAGTGGCTCAAAAGGAATGTAAATAGTGACACTTACGCAATATTACTGTTTTTTTCTGTGAGATGCAAATTCTCTTAATTTTACACTTTTAGATTCTGAATTAAACGAAATCTCAAAAATCCTGAAACAATTCTGGAAAAGAAATGTCAGTATTAGGACACTTCATTGGAAAGGAGTCGGTTTCACTGATTAGAATAGATAATGAAACGGGACAGAAAGTGGTGGGATTTGTTTTAGAAGAGAGATGAGGTTAAATGGTGGGTTTTGGGCTATACTGATAAACACATTTAAAGTGGTTCAAAAGGACTACCCACCGTAACATTAAATCACAAAATTCAATTAATTTTTAAATATTAGAATATTTGTTAAAAGAAATCTCAAAAATCCTCAAACATCCTTGCATTGTAAATGGCACTACTGTGATTGTTTAATGGAATGTTGGAGTTTATTTGACTCTTGCGCTAAGATTAGTTCATTTTGAAAGTATTGGTTTGTTTCATGAATACAGAATCTAAGCACGAGATATTCATATGCCTATTCTTTAGAATATTACATAAAATTAATTTTAAGAGACATAGTATTTAAATAGTATGTCGTTTGAATGCTGCCAATTGAGGAGAATGCTCGTGAATCAGTTGTCAAACATCACACCCTTGTTTGAATTATTGATTGTGCAACCAATTTATTAAGAAAAAATCTGCTGATCATCCTTTAATTGCTGAAAATTTAAATGTTTTTAAGTTCGGTTCGTGTGCGGAGAAATGGAGATGGTAGCGCTTATACTCAGAGTGTGGAAACAAAGTATGAATGCTATTTGGAAATGCTTAAATCATTTCATTGCGCAATCATGTCTAAATGGCCCGGATATCTTTCCACAAACATCTCCCGATTCTATGAAATTTCTCATTCATACTCTAACAATTCAAGTAAAAAGTCATCCTCCAATTTCCCTTGCTATATAAATCTTTCATTCTTTGATTTAGCAATGTTTAGTTGACTGAAGAAAGCTTTGGAAGGACAATGATTCCAGTTGTGCACTAAAGGAAAGGATTCAGAAAACTGCCAGTTTCAGAAATTTAAATATGGGATAAAAATCTCTACATCTGCAGCAAGAAAGTATTTATTGTAACTGAAACAATCATTCTTCCCTCCCTTTTGGCTTATCCTTTAATAAACCATCCTGGTATTTGATAACATCTATTAGGATTCATACTGACATTTTTACATGCTAGATTCTATACATCTGTTTAGGATGGTATAATAAGCAGCTATAAATAGATGTACTAAATTATTTTTTCGCCCAACTGGTATGTAAAAACTTTCACTGGCCTTTTATCAGCATGTAAATGGTAACTTTCAATAATGTTTTTACTGAGAAAGTTGTATATTAAGCATCGTTTTCTTCCCTTTTAATATTCAAGATGGCATTAGTGAATTGAATATAATAAAGATAAGAGAAATAGAATATTTTATTTTAAGAGGTAATTCAACTGTCTATTACCACGGGATAATGGAGAATCGAATCGAAAAACCAAAATTAAAACAGTAACAGAGTAAAATAAAACAAACTGGAAAGATTTAAAATTATAAGGAAAATGGTTTTGCATAATAGTTGTAATTTATCTGCAGGCGATTTTCTTCTAATAGCAAGTTTTCTCGTAAGAAAAATATGCTTCTTTTATATTATTCCATTTAAATTAAATGAAAAAAAATGTATCATCTTTTTGTAATGCATAAGGCGGCGTTTTATACTTTGTAAACATAAGCTTACTTTAACATTTTTCAACAATGGTGTGGTTTGTTTACTTTCATAATGTACCACGTTTGGAATAATTTTTTATTTAACAAATCCGCTTCATTTATCAGTTCCTTCCTTAAATTTTGTTTACAGACCACATCTGAAGTTGTGCTTATAGGAGGAAGAGAAAACTATTTTAAAAAATTATGAATTTCTCAATTTTACTTTTTTTCCGTAATTTTGCTTCATTTTAATAAATTTCGAAAAAACTTGAAGCATGATAAGAAATTTGTTTATTGAAATTTTGAAAAATATTCCTCAAAATGATATGTAATATATTATTTTTGACAAAATAGCTATTTTGAAACGAATGAATGAACAAACAGAGCCAAAGATAATCAATTCACTTCACATGTTTCTTTTTGCTTATGTAATCTATCACATGCACGTTAGATATACTCCTTATATTTAAATTATGATTTTGGTGTTGGGAAATATACTAGTAGTTCCCGGTTAAATATAAATAATTATTTTATATATTTTAAGCTTGTTTACTTCCACGGACGTGTTTTGATTTTGACGTAGATTTACATCCTTCCATAGTCCTCAATTATGTCCTGTCGGGAAAGGAAAAAATTATGACTCTTTTCGGACTAAAGTTAAACGCTTATAGCTCCGCAACAAAATAACATAGTGAGTTGGTTTTCGTTTTATTTAACGGAGAAAGGTGTGCATTGAAGATTGCAAAAAAAATTTTAGAATTCGGAATTACGATTTAGTCACAGTAGAGCTGCAAAGTTGATGAAAATAAGAAAATATTTTGATGACGTCACAGCAACCGATGCGCGCGCACGTAGACTACAGCAGTTCATTCATCGATCGCGCGAAATATTACTCAAGAATTGTTGAATTGCGTCGAATCCTCGTGCTAAATTTAAACGCTTATAGCTCCGCAACCAAATAACATAAAGAGTTAGTTTTAGTTCCATTTCACAGAGAAAAGAAGACATTGAAGATTGCAAAAATAATTTTAGAATTTGTAATTACGGTTTAGTCACAGTCGAGTTGCAAAGTTGGTGAAAATCACGAAGAATTTACATAGAATCACATAGTCACACTAGACTAATAATCACTATAGACTTAATAGTCACATAGAGCTACTTTAGTCTCAGAAAGTCAGAGTTGAGTAAGGTAAGTCTACGCCCCTCAGTCCCAGCGACCGTTTCGCAGAGACAGCCACCCGTCGATTTTTTTTTAGAATAATAAATATATTTTTTTAGAATAAATATATTTTTTTAGAATAATAAATATATTTTTGTAGTTCTAAGCCATCATACTTTTATAAACAGTACCACATTGTAGTACGTGTAGTTAATTGAAATTATTTAGTGGAATTTAAAATACTGGGAAATATCAAACCCACATAGCTAAGAGACATAAAGAAAAAAATGACGGGAGGCTGTCTTTTTCAAACAGCCGCTGATGTTAAAGGCGCAGGACTACTTTACTCCTGTGACACTTTTCCGATTTTTAAATTTTTTTATAACTTCTGCTGCTATCCTTTATCTCTAAATTAAGACATTAGTTATGTTTTGAACACATATAGTTATCGAGATGGAGAGGATCTCCCATACAGCGTTTTTTGCGGCGTTCTGCGTGTGAATCAAATTCCTTCTTGAGACCCCAATGGGACGAACGTAGTCCTACTTTAAAAATGATCTCTGAAAATTAGAATATTTCACAACTCATTAATTTTGAATATAAAATTTAATAACAGAACTGATATTCTGCCTAATACAATCTAACTTTTATAAATTTTGCATTCTATTCCTTATTGGCGATTTAAAATGCCAGTTCTTCTATAGAGGTAAATAAAGAATTTCAAATTTATTTAGTCATAATGACTGTAATCGTCTTGGTATTTTATTTCAGAAAACTTTAGTTTTGCCTAGTAAATCATATGTAGTTGTCTGATATTTTATGGAGCAATCTTCAAGGGTTTTTCATTTTTCTATCGAACACAATCTGTACAGAATTGATTGTGATACTTTCAACACTCAAAGACATTCTGTATAAACGCTATGTTTCAAATACGATTGTGGCTAGGTGGGGAAGCTAGGTGCTTTTGCCCACAGACTTCCTGTAGACGGATTTTGTCCAAAATTTGACAGAAACATACAAATTATGTGTAAAGATCACATACTAAATTTCATCACTGTATCTCTAATAGTTTTCGAGTTATCGTGTTCATAGACATACAGACACACAATTCCAAAATTGTGTTTCTCGGACTCGGCGGTCTGAAACGCGGAGATTTGTCAATCTCGAGTTCGAATTTTTTGACGATTGCAATACTTTCTCTTTGTATAAGAGAAAGTGAGAAAAGGATATGTTAAAATTTCTCACTTTTAATGTAAGCAAATTTTCCAGATGTTTTTCATAGCAACTTTTGTGTATGACAATTCTTATAATGATTTGATAGCAGTAATTATGCAATTTTAATCTTTGGCGCAACGTACTTTTATGTTCGAAAAAAATGATTTATTTGCTATTATATTTTCGTAGAACATCTAAATAAAGATGAAAGAAAAATATTTAACTTCAGATTTGAATTTGAATGATAGTGTGTGTTGCATAAATATCGATTTAAAAATCTTATTTTTATGCATAAAATAAGACAGTGTAATCAAACGAGATTTATAAGAGCATTAAAAATCTGAGAAGTAAATGTTAAAATTGCGAAGAAAAACCAAAAAGTTAATATTAAATGTTACAATATAGTTTCAATTAATTGTTTTGTATTTTTAACGGTTTTAAATCGTCACAATTTTTTTTTAATTTGGAAACTTATACTGAAAGAAATCTGTTTGTGTTTCCCCTCATTAAAATTAATTTGTTTTCTGACATATTTTATTGCTGAAATTATTTTAAATTTTTCATTGAGAAAATGTAATGTTTGACAATAATGTGGTTAAGAAATAAGTAAATTTTTAAGTCCTAAATTCTTTCTATGTAAGAAACACTATTACTCAGCAGCGATTTCGCCATTTTTTTTTTGAAATGGGATTTTCAATTCATATATCCAAGACACACAGATAAAAGAAACGTTTAATAAATTTAAAGGAAACAATTTTTAAAAACACATTTTTATTAGTAAACTAAATATTATATAATTTTATTTTAATTATTGACAGGTATTTAGTTTATAATTCGTTATTATTACAGTTATGAAATCTTCAAAACATTATTTTCTGAAATTCACGTTCAAGTGGCATCGTATGTATCGAAAGCAAATTTAAATCGATTACTTGATAATTCAGTTCTGAAAATATAAAACAGTGCATATGCAAATACAGCAATCATATTTACAGATTTTCTAAATTCTGGCTCATCATGAAGCCAGTGAAAAATCGTTTATGAAAATTCAGTGTTTACAAACAAGAAACAATTCTTTTTAAATAAATGTTACATATTAAAATAATAATAAATGTAATATATTTAATAAATATCTCAGCTTTTTAACTCCCTAACTGTTTCGCCGCAGTTCCACTCCTACAGAGAATTATGGCATTTTTAGACGTTTTATTTCGATAGAAAAATGAGGAGTAATTCATTAACATCTTAAGTGTTCTATGGACAGGTAATTTAATCAATCCGACACTGCATCCCAAAAACAGAAGATGGCATCTAATTAAACAATAGAGGAGACAAAAAATTTAAAGGGTTAATAATACAGTTATAAAAGGAAAAGGGGTAAACAAAATAATTATAACATATTTTTATAAATTCATTAAAAACTTAATATGATTATCTTTAAGAAAAATTTTGGAATTTTATTCACACCTGCATCTTTCAAATATACCTAATCGCTATTTACAAATATATGCTGATATTGAAAGTTCTAGAAAAATCGAATATTTCAAAAAGAACGTTTGAAATAAGAAAAATATTCGTCCATGCCTCGGGGTATTTTTCGGTTTCAAAGGCACTTTTGGTTTCTTGAAACTTTTTAACGAAAATAGGATTCAACATTTCAAAAAGCATAAAAAAGGAGACATGTTGATCTCACGATTTGATAAGCACGTGTGAGGATTTTGAAGGGAAAAAAAGGGAAAAATATCTGAGCTGGATTTTGAAACTTCTCTGCAACAAAATAGTACTGTATGGTGCTGTATAAAGCATTCATTCTGTTAAAGGCAAGTAAAGGTTTTTCTTTTTTTGATAAGCGTGAAAGATTTTAAAGTTTGAGTTTGAATTTCCATGCACATTGTAGCAAACTGCAGGATAAAAAATGCATATATTTTAAGGGGAGTTGGAACCCTGTTACTTCGATGAACCTTTTCACAAAATCTCTTGTATAAAATATTTCAAACATGAATCTATAAGTAAATTACACCTTTCTCATTAAACTGAAATGATTTTTTCAAAAAACTCAAGATTATATTTTTTACAATTTTGTTTGGGTCAAAATGGGGTAAAATTTCACTGTCTAATTAAATATTTTGTAAATTTATAAATTAAAAATTAACCATAAACACTTTTTAGCATAATGAGAAAGGTGTACTTTACTGCTATAAAATATTTCAAACATGTATCTATAACAGATTTGGAGAAAAGGTACATCAAAGTGGCTAATTTAACATTTTTTGTTTCGTCACAAAAAAATAGTAGAAAATAAAATTTTGAATTTTTTTTTAAAATCATTTTAGTATAATGAGAAAGATGTATAAAACATTTCAAACATGAATCGATAACAGATTTTGAGAAAAGGTACATCAAAGTTGCCAATTTAACGCTTTTTGTTTTGACACAAAAAAATTGTAGAAAATATTTTTTTGAATTTTTAAAAAATCATTTTAGTATAATGAGAAAGGTGTATATATAAAACATTTCAAACATGAATCTATAATAGATTTTGAGAAAAGGTGCATTGAAGTAACAGGGTGAGGGTGAACAGACTTAGGGTTCCAACTCACCTTAAAAGAAAAAAAAATCAAATTTGGGGTTTATGTATCTGATCGATACTATCCTAAACTAGAAACAGTACATTGCTATACAGAAATCTTGTAATTGTGCTTCTTGAAGCTTCTTTCTCTCTACGTCCCTTTACCTCCCTTCTCATCCCACTCAAGATTTCCGAATTAGGGCACCACGAGTACGAAGATGAGAAGTATTTGGATAAGTAAGTGGCTTCTCTAGTGTGTATGGCAATGAAATGGGGTTTAATTACCTACACTCCGATGACGAGACATGCCTCCTGCGGGAGAGACTGCGCCCATGACCGGAAATTTCTATTGGGGCTCTAGTCTCATTTTCATGCTGTTGTCGTGAAGACCTTTATTCAGATCACCCCGTATGCTTAGGCGGGGGTGACTAACTTTTGGTTTATTGTCTAGCTCACGATAGAAAGCATTTCCACCTGAACACAAGATTACGAAAAGCATAACACACGGGGGTTTTTATAAAGTCTGTGGAGCATAACTGCATTGAATGCATCGTAAAATTATGAATAGAAAATACTTCTATAAATATTATTAAACTTTCTGGGAATATTTTATGCACTCAGTACTTCAGCACAATTAGCCGACATATTAAGGAAAGGGCGTTCTATTTACTGATTTAACAAACTATGCTGTTTTTATTATGCATATATTTTCTAAATGTATTACTTTTTATTATAAATATTTTACATTCGTGCAAATAATAACGATAGATAAACTGGACGAAAAATTACTTTCAAACATTTCCAGTTACACTTAACTGGCACATTTAATTCGTAAAATCTTCGGAAATTTTATTTATGCCTATTTTTTCATTGAATTTTGAATATTTGGGATAAACTTTTGGCCAATTTACTTCTTTTTTTCGTTTACATTACATTTTTGATGGAGGTGGTACTGCACAATATTTATCCAAATCCATAGATTCATTGATTTATCTGAAATTTCAATTTCAGCTGTACCTGCTGTATCAGATTCTGCTGGCATAGTTGTATATTCATCAACGAAAACTTCTTCATCCGTTCATTCGTCAACGTCCGGAAGAATAGCAATAATATCTGCTTCGATTTATTCTGAAAACAAATATTCTCGAGCTTACGAACGTTGCGAGTCATGGTTTTTACATTATATTTTGCTAAAAAAGAAGATAAAATATGAATATTGGCTTTAAAAAACGTTGGACGAGTTTTTAACTAAATCATTGCGCACAAAGTACAAAAAAATGATTGATTCTGAAAATTGGAATAAAGTTGGCGGCAACGTCCGGCGTCTTCAATTGAGGAACAGTACTATGTGACATATTTTTTGAGAAGGAAAATTACAAAATAATTTACTATCATATGTTAATTTAGTACTATAAAATAAAGTATTATAATAGACGTAACTCACCTTGACTTTAGTTGATGCAGCTGTTCGAAAACCAAATGCACCTGCGAGGCTTGAAGAATTGCAAAATGGCGATGTTAATCCCGAAATTATAAACAATAGCAGCTGCGTGGAAATTTGCAGGAAGGTGATCATAACACCATCTATCTTTATTAAATGAAAAAAAACTTTCGAATGAATCGAACAAAGTCTACAACTGTTTTATTCACTGTCAAAAATGTCAAGTAAGCACCGATTTTTAATGGCGTAAATCTGTGCAGCAGAGGTAAACTATTTTAAGCAATAATTTTAATATTCTATAGGAAGAGGCAAAAGAAGTTATCGAGTACAATGAATTGCAAAGCTCAATTTTTTTTTTTTGAGGGGGGTTATTTTGTATTCTTTTTGATCTTTGGTTACTAAAAGTTGCCCATCTGAAAACTGATCGGGAGAATAAAAATACGAATAAAGGATCAAGAAAAGAAAAATTGCAGTTAAGAAAGTAAGAAAGTTTGTCTCCGAGGTGCAGAAATATATGTTCTTAAATTTCATAATTTTTTTCTTCCTAAAAATCTCAACCTTATCAAGATTCCTCTAAGCAATAAAGCCAATCGCAATTCAGAATTGAAAACGATAAATAGGCCTCTTATAGGGCTGTCGGAAGTAATAAATGTTATAGCTGTTTGCCCTCCATTGAGCCGATGACATTTGTCATTCTCGGTTGCATTCGTTTCTTATGTGCTTACTTGGATTGGGACTGGATCATCATGTCTTCAGAATTTTCCCACGATATGGACTATTCTATACTCATGCTATTAATTGACTGCTATGTAGAGGGATTTGCAAATTGAGCTGAATTAAATATCTTGCCTTTAAAAATAAATTTAGAAAAGTATTTACTCCTTTTTTTACAGCAATTAATTAAAATTAATCTCTCGTTTCTAAAGATTTTATAGTTTAATATTAAATAATTAGAATATAGTTTTTCGAAAGATGGTTCATTTAATTATTTCGAAATTTCCAAAATTAAACAATTAAATTTTCACCCAAAATGAAACAAAACAATTGGGATTATCAACAGACTGGATCATTATATCACCAGAATTTTCCCAAGATATGGAATATTCCATAATCATGCTATGAATTGAGTGCCATATAGAGGGCTATTATCTAAGAGTGTTACTATACTACAGAGTTAACTTGCAAATTGATATAAATTAAATATCTTGCCTTAAAAATAAATTTTAAAAAGTATTTACTTTTCTTATAGCAATAAATTAAAATTAATCGCTTGTTTCTTAAGATTTTATAGTTTAATTTTAAATAATTAGAATATAATTTTCGAAAAGTGGTTCATTTAATTATTTCGAGGTTTCCAAAAGTAAGCAATTAAATTTTCGTACGCAAAATTAAACAAAATAATTTAAACAAGCTGAATTTTGGAATACAAACCGTTTCATTCCGAATTCATGCATTTAAATTTTCTCATTTTTTACATTAAAGCATACTATTATGAATATTCTTAAAGAAAACAATTTCTGATATACATAACTGCCAAGGTAAAATATTTACAATTGTTTTAAGCTCATACTTCTGTCTTGGACTAGTTTATGACACATTCTTATTTCCTCTGCGTTGTTAGAGGTTATTTTCTTATTTAAATGTTACTGTATTCCATTGTTTTTCTCAATGGTAATTGGATAATCACTAAAAATATATAAATCGTATTTTAATGAAATAATCGGGCAATATTTATTTGAAAAATATTTCATAATTAAAAAATTGATATTTTTATGTAAATCATTTTATTAAACCTTATAATTATGATATACAAACAATATTATCTATAGAGATATCACCCCATCGGGGGGACACCGTGAGTTCGCGGAGGAGAGGCTGCAGTATAAGTAAGCAGGCTCTCGTCAACCCAATGACACAATAATGGTGGTGTGGCTCTTTGGGCGCACTTCCGATGACGGGTCGTACCCCGGTAATACGGGAGGTTGCTGAGTGAGCCGCTCGTAATGGGGGCTATTATGCAAGAACCACAGTGCCTGACTATCTGTTGCGGCGGCCGGTCTTTCAGTTGTTACCCGGATGCTTAGGCGGGGCGGGGTGATGTTCCTTTGGTCTTATAGAGACATCACTTAATATTTTTCAATATTAACCTTTAAAACTTTAATACTTACATATACAAAATGATGTCAAAGGATACCAAATGTAATAGCATTCTTTATAAATATGTGATTATTCACGACGCTGAAATATAATAGTTTTGTGTTACATAAAAATTACCTTTATGTATGCATCTTCTTAATTTATGAATTTCGTTTGTCGAATCAGTTAAACATGATGTTCCTGATCAAGAAGTAAAATGTTGGAAGAAGACTTGATGTTTTGAATAGCAGGTCTAAAAGCTATGGTTCAATGTATACATAATTTCAGAACGAAATTGTCTGGAATTATTATAAAAATTACATCTATTTCTGCTGTTTCATTCAATTTAAGTTTGGAATGTTTTCATTAAGCAATATAATGATTCACTTTCTAGCAGATTTATTTTCCCATTTATCGCATTCTGCGTCAACAAATTATTTTAAAAAATTTCTGCAGAGTCTTCCTAAAATTTCTACACACATAGATGCATCAGATAATTCTGGGACTAGCTCCGTAGAGCGTCAGCAACTATTATCACAGTCTTGTACTTATAATAATACTAATTTACGATATTTATGTGGCAAAGAATGGGGGGGGGGGCGATTTCTGATGATATGCGTGTAATAGCCTGCTACTTCGCATATCTTCCTCTTCTGTTGAATCTGATGATGAAAACTTTCAACGTCAGTTTCCTATTCCTGTAACCACAATCATGCGCAACGATGTTTTGAAAAACTACGAAGCTAATCTCATAATTATTATTCGCATATATCTCTTTTACCCATTTACAAATAATGGGAAACTGATTAAAGAAATGTTAAAAAATACCTACACGAATGTCTTGTTGAATGAATAATTACTTTAAATAAAAAAAAATTAATACTTTTTACAAAAAAATATTGTTTTTCGTATATTCAGTTGATTGTTTAAAAATTTGTACTGCATATAAATCTTAAATTTAATTAAGATGGTGATAAATAATTTTTAATTATGCGATTATTACAGAACATTGATTAAAATTAGAAGACTGAAAATTATTGATTAAAATATCTGAAAACCCGTCTCTCTATTTTGGCCAAGTTAGTCTGTAGATAAGTTTGATAAAATACAAGATTTGTTTTCGGTAAATAATAAAAATTCGATAATTTTGGTCAAGTTGTCTGTAGATAAGTTTGATAAAATACAAGATTTGTTTTCGGTAAATAATAAAAAAAGAGAAACTTGAGGTAACCCAAACATTTTGAGAATACTACCAAATTCCACTGTCTGGCAAGGGCTTTGAGGTTAATTTACTGTAAAAAAAATCGCCAAAATGCGAAAAATGAAAAAAATAATAAAATAAAAAGAAGACTAAAACCAATTATCTGAAGCATACCTTGATTTTCAAACGAATTCCCAAATTTTATTTATAGGAAGTCAAAAAGAAGCATAGATTAAAAAAATAGCGATATAACGTTTTTTCCTTATTATATAGCATAAACATAATTTGCGCAAATTTAACACAGATCAAGCCTTCTTATCTGAAAAAATATTTTGTTACGGTATCGAAAGCACTTGAGTCTAATGAGTCTTTGAAATAATGAATGGGAAATAGAAATTGGAGAGACATTTTATAAAACTTTTATATTGAACAGAAACATCCACTTGAAATTAGAAGCGGTGAATTTTATCTAATCATTTCGAAATTCCAGGAAATTCTCGGAATTCTGTTTTATAAAATTTTTCTTGTGTCTCAAATTGAAATTTTGAATATTGAAATTGAAATAAAAATACTTCTCCAATTCCATTCATGATAATTTCTATATAGTTTGTTTTGCACTGTGTAAACTTTCCAAATCATTAAGCAAATAGTCTTATTATCAGTGTATGTTTTTATACTTGTCTCCATTCTTTTATATTAATGGATATTTTGAATTAATACGATTGAAATCCGTGTATATACTCGGAAAAAAATCCAACTATACCATCATAAATTTAATAAATTATTAAAACGATATAAAATAACATACTTGGACTATAAACTTGCAGGCTGCTGGAAGTCAACCATTTGGTTTAAACTTTCTTTGTGTTCATATATAAATAAAATATTAAAGTACTTCATTACAAGAAACCTACGATGTAATAATGATGTTGCATTTAAGGCTTCAAGAAAGGCTCCAGCTGTATTAATAAATTGAAGAAATGTACTGTGATAATTTTATAAATGTTTAAATTGTACACTTTTCTTGAAAGTATGAGCAACTTTCTTATGAAAACATTCGGAGTTAAGTTACCGGAAGAGATGTATAAAAGAGACTGATTTGAGAATTATGGTAAGATTTCTAAGACCTCTAAATTGAAAAATATTAGAATTTTTCGTCGTTCCATTCGTTTAAAGGCCGGTACTGATATGTGTATATGGGCCTGGTGCGTATTATATCATTTATCGAGGGTTGTCCATTTCATCAAATTCTATTGATATTATAGATCAAACATTAAACAAAATGAAAAACCCAAAAATCTAAAAACTAAAATACAGGATATTTTCTTTTAAACTGACACCCCTCAAAGCCATCTGTAGCTTGATCTATCAGCTAAAATGCTACCAGATTTGGTAGAGGTCCTAAAGATGACATGGGAAGAAGGATTCCGAGAAAAAAAAATTAGTTCCAAAAGTCGCCGATAGAGGAAAATGTGGCGCTGTTGTTGCCTACACAATTGAGAATTAAACCAAATGTATGAAAAACTAGAAATTTCAGTGCCATACCGCTTTAATTCAGCAAATAAACTACCCCAAAGAGTTAGAGATATTTCAGTGCATCATAGCACTTTATTCAATATAAGCCCTCCGCGACGAGGCCATAGACTTTTAATGTGACTACCCTTGTCGGAACCACACATTGTATCCTGTACACAACATTCTCAATGTCCATTCTCCCGA
>BGPR01034851.1:0-16269 GCA_013235015.1 Araneus ventricosus
AGCAGCGCGTTATGTTTGCTGATGCGCGATTACGCTGTTTGCCGCCGCTCACGTTGAGCGTTGATGGCGCTTCGCTCATTTTATACGCGCGCTCGTCGCCGCGATTCTGCCTGCTGTTGATGCTGATGCGTGCTGTTATCACGCGAGCGCGCGGCGCGTTTTATGCTGATATGCTGCGCGATATGCGTTACAGCGCATGAGTGCGCGTTATTTCGCTGATGCCAGCGCGTTTCATATATGCTGCGCATATTTTCGAGGCGCGATGCAGATATGCACAGCCATGCCGCGCCGCGCCGCTTTCGATGCCACGCAGTGAGCGCGTTGCTTGTTATATTACGCGAGGCACGCGCGTTGATATTTTCGCCGCGGTGTTGCTATTTTATTTATGCCGAGCGCTTACGCGATAAACGCGCTATTTATACAACATTACGCAGCCTTCTTCTTCCGCGCCGCGCTGATACGCGCTGGTAAATGCGCGTTGTATCGTTTATTAGCGCTTATACGCGTTACTTGATTGATGATTGATCGATCGACCTGACCTAGGTGTTGATGATAACATATAGCATTTCCAGTTCATTTTTTTTTGTTTTGTTATTTCAGTGTTAATAATTCATTGATTTTAATGCATTTTTATTAATTGTTTTCAAAAATTTTCTATGAGATTTACCGTTCTGCCACATAATAATCCTGTTGAGAATTATCGATCCGTACCAAAACCCGGTAGATGTGTGTAATGAATGGAGAATTCTAAATATTCTTCAAATGAATACTTCATATTCTATTTGATTATAATCTTCGTTCAAATGCAAATTTTTATTATAAGACACGTATAGCAAAATTGATAATTTGTATTTTCTGTATTTTAAGTAATAATCTAATAATTTGAAGGCTGTGTTTCAGATTATCTGTCGCATTTTCAGAATATTTCTTCCAATTCATGTTGTAAACCACCCCTAAAATAGCATAAATATTTCTTTTGCTTGCCCTTTTATCGTCAAATAAAAGTTAAACCCTGTTCCCTTGAAAGTTTCAATTAAAAGATATTTCCATAATTGTGAAAAGTTCTGTGCTACACATACCCAAAAGTAGTTAATAGTGTTATTATATCCCCTATTAATAATGCAAGCACCTCGTAAACAAAAAATTACCGAACGTAGAAAATGGCCAGTACGACAAACAGGAGTCAATGCGTTTTTACCCATGTACTTCCATTCTGAATACATTTCTTGAAAGGAAACTGATGTTTACAACTCAGTTTATAAGCATTTCGTTTTGAATATTCTAGACAAACAGAACATCGAGTCGTTTCCCATTTTTTTCCCAAATATCAAACAGTATTGGTTATAAAATATTTTGTTTTACGAAGCATATGAATTATTCATAAATTGTTCTTTTTTAAAACATAACTTATCTTGTGTAATTTTAAATTAAATATTTTTTTAAAAAGTCAATTAAACGTTTTTCACAAAAAATGTGTTTGTTTTATAAAAAACTATGATAATTCATAAAACCATCGCTCAACACATTTTATGAGCGAAACCTGTGTTTTCTTACAAACAACCTGAACATTTAAACTGATTTATTCTTTTTTGGCCAGAAAAAAAATACTATTTAAAAGCACAATTTTCTTGATAAAATTTCTATAGGCCCTTATCATTACACAAGGACAATACTGATAAATTCTTCCAACATAAGAGACAATTGTTTCTCAGTAAGGTGAAATGTTGTTTGAGTTTCACGTTCTCGACTATCGTATATAACATTTCAGAAATTGTGTACTTTTTTTCGAGTACACTTGTATCAATATTTTAATATCAATGCTTCCTCTGATTATGTTGTTTTCAAATTCTTTCATGAAAGGTCTCAATTTATATCCATTTCCTTCATAAACTTGTCGATGCGATGAATTTCTGCACTCTGATTAGTAATTTTCCATATTCTGATAAATGCTGTATAATCGTCTTCAAACACAATACGATATTTCCGGTAGTAGACAATTGAAAAATCTTTGTATTCAGAAATTTTCGATTTTCCTGTATCTTTTTTCTTCTTAAATAAATCAACAGGTTATATTGTTAAATTTGTAAACCTGTCAGATTCCAGTATCGTTTGGCAGCCTGAAATATTTTTGCAATACCTCTCAACATCATTGCATATGCTCTGCTAGGAGGTTAAAAATTACCTTGTCTCTGCTTGATAAAACACGACGAGTCGCTAAACACATATATTTTATCATTATTCGAAATATTTCAAAATAAAAGTTCAAATCGGTCAAACAGACGTACAATATATACCAAAGCAAATTCATTCTCGACAGATTCTTCTTGACAGTAACAGCAAGATTCACGCAAGCTAATATTTCTGTAAAGCGAAAATTTAGTTACCTGAAAACACAATTTAACTGAGTTTTCTTTATGCATTTGAAATGAAAATTATGATAACAACTGATCTAAACGCATATTTTTCTATTCAAAATATTCAAACAAATTGAAATATCTGGGGAAGGGTACCATACTTTAAAGAAATGAGCGAAGAACCACTTCAGTGAAGGAAATAAGTTTATTATTAAATAAAATAGGTTTAAAACCACTTTACTAACTTGTATATTAAAAAATAAGTTTATTGAATAACAGACAAAGTTTTAAAAAATTACTTCAGAAAAATGAAATGAATAATTAGTTTTGATTGAAAGATTTTTTTAGAAAAGGTTATTTAATAATGATAGAATCTTTTGACGATTTAGATAAAACTTTTTGAGTTGAAAAAAAAAAAAAAATTTTTTTTTTTTTTTTTTTTTTAGATAAGTTTTGTAATCTGAAATAGTGAGGTTTTAAAAGAAATTTACTTGAAAGCTATAGATTTAAAACAAAAATATAGATTGTTTCTTCCAAGCCAAATACAATAATGTAATGATATTTGAGTTTACCTTCAATATTTGATTGATTAAATCACAAAATTTTTTCTTAACATATTTTTCAATTGAGAAATAATATAAACAGTCTTTCTAGTAGTTTATAAAACTTCATACTTAACTCATTTTCTACTGCTATGGCTTATGATGAAAACAGAGCAGTTCTATAAACCCTTGGCGTTTTCTTGTCTTTCTGTCTCTAAAAGATAATCGTTAATATACTCGATAGAAAGCTTGATGATGAATTCTAATAGAATGTTGATTAAAATATAATTGAAATTTTCTATTTTATTAATTTCGCTAAAGATGAAATAGACGTTTGGGTGACGGGTCGATTTCTTTACCGAAAACATAATTTCAAAAAAATTGACTTGGGTGCAGTGTAATTCATCAGAGCGTTCTTCGTCAGAGTTATTGCACGATGAATGGAACAGAGTTTAACTTTTCCCTGCGGATCATAGCAGTAGTGAGTTGAACTAATTTGCTTCTAAACTCATTGAATCAAAAGACCAAATTTTAAAAAATAAGTTTTTTCAAAAGGTTAGAATTAGTTATTTTTTATTGTTTCTTTCCTCGTAATCAAAAAACTCAGACCATTCATAGTAAATATTATTTTTAATTGAGTTTACACTCCATGTCGATTCAGAATTAAATGTTGCTTTTTTCTAATTTTACAATTTTATATCGCATTGAAATCGCTTTAAATTTATCAGAAGGAATAATATTCTCCACAAATTTAATCATTTGTTCGTTATATTTCAAAGCTTCGAAAACATCTCAGTGATAAACACAAATACGCATCGTTTGTGATTTTTTACATCAGAGATAATGTATTAGAATGTTCGAGTCTTTTCTAATTTGAGACGTTGAAACTCAGTTAAATATTTCATTTGTCTTTTCTAAATTTTAGTCTCATGAGCTAATCTATTTTTTTTATTAATTTACGTTTCAAAATTATAAGAAATCTCCCTAAATGATAACCATTGTATTGTCGTTATGATGGCGAGATTTTAAATGATGATGGTAAACACGATCATACATTTTCATAAAAACGGTTTTCGAAATATTTCTCAAGCTCTGGTTCAAACCTAATCACGTCTGCCAATACGTTTCAAATATCATTTGGTTGTTCGTATTTCATTTGGTCGTAATCATCGAAGAAATTTTGTCAAATAATCATATTAATTTATCGTCTTCCTAAATACCATAAACAATTGATAACCATTTTGACGCGAGGCATTGTAATGATTGAATTAACTAATCTCATCTTTTCTCTGTCGTTTTCTCTTTTCAAATTTCTTAATTTATCTTGAAACCGTGAATCTTTATTCTAGAAACGCCAAGTTTCCCAAATCCTTTCTTTATTATTGATTCGGATACAGAATATTTATAGTCGTGTAATTGCTTTTTTGGGAAAGAACTATCTTCGTTTACGATAATTTAGTTGCATTAACATGGTTTATAAGCTTAACTTTAGTTCAATCACAAGTGGTAGGCACTTTGTCTTGACGCAAGCTGGAAATATTTACGATTGAACATGTGTACTGAAGATTCTGTTTTATCGATTGTAGCGATCAATCATTGTTGCATGAAAATATTTGTTCTGCAATATGAACACGTATCATAAACTTAAATGAAAACACTTTTGTACCATCTGTTTTCTATTCACGATCAGAAAAATAGTTATATTGTTGCATCGGAATTTTTCCATTTTTAAAGAAAATATTAAGGTTTATATAGGGTCGCACAGAGAAGTCTGTCTCCTAATGGAGTAATAAAAGTGATGACAAGTGGGTAAACAGTGAAATCCAAGGAATGAGTTAAGGATTTGACAATGATCTATAGTTAATAATATGAAGAAGATGATTATTTTTGGTAAATAAATCGATTTTTTTCTTTTAATGGTCAAATGTTATGGAAACAAAATAATGAGTATGTTCGTCTAATAAATTAGCTTTTTCAATTATAATAATCACAAATTTCAAGATAGTATTCTTTGGAGTAATATCTTCAAAATTAATGAGATATTTCCAGCAAATATACGTGGATCTGATAGACAACCTCGTTCTGCACTTAATCTTAACTGATCTTTTAATATTTATCCTTGATATAACACTATTTTTAAAATTGTTAAATCTAAACTCATTAGATGGGTGTTTTTTTGGTTATCTGTAATGCTGTTTTGAGCAGAATCAATATTTTCGGATAACTCATTTAAACTCGAAACTGTCGTATTATTACTTAAAACGTTTTTTTGTTACCTTCTTATATAATCATGAAACCGAAGAAATGCTCATTTCATAAAATTACTCACCACGGTATAAATACACGAGCACATTTCTAAAAAGCCATGTACTAGCTTTCGAAAATGGACTGACAGAAGTCAGTAGAATAAAGATTTCCTGATTTCGTTTCTCAGCTCGATCTAAAGAGCTTTGGAAGATAAAACTCAAATACCAACGAAAAAATAAAATATTGGAAGTGACTCGAACTCTCTGAACAATTTCTAAAATTGTGGCACTATCAGAAAATTTTAATGTAATTCAAAATAAGCGCTGCTAAAGTACCGTTTCCATCAATTGAAAGAATATTTCTCGAAAAATGCTACCAGCTTCAGAATCAAATTTGTGTTCAGAATACTATGTGTTTCCAGATTATTCAAACTTGAAAATTTATTATGAAAAAAACATGAGTCAAAACCCGATCATTTTTTAGATGTCAATAATATTGAAACACTTAAAGATCTAACACGTAATGAATTTTCGAAAAAAATTGCATCAGAACTAAACAAGCAAAATGTAGAGATTGCCAGATGTTATCAGATCATTGACTGAAACGTTATGCGAAATACAATAAAGTTTCCTCGACCATCCGAACTAAAACGAGCCACGATTGGAAAATCCGTCCGTCAAATACGAATGTTTTCAGATTCTTCTTAAATGTAATTGTTACTTAAAGAAATCTGATAAAGGAACCGAGTATTTCAAAGAAGAGCTTTGATCTCTGATCGACTGTCATTTGAAAAATTCAGAATCTTCTGATCCGTCCGAATATCAAACATCAGTCTGGCAATTCAACTGCGACCGTGAAAACCATGTGACCAGAAGAAAGTTATTATTTCATCTGCAATTTCTTAAGACTTAGTCGAAAATGCTCACTACGTTTTTAAAAATGCAACAGGGAAATGTAAGGAATCATTCAAACTCAAGAGTTATAAAAAATGATAAATTTGAGGGATAGATTATTATAGAAAAATATGAAATGAAAGTGAGGAGTCTGAGATGACACTTTAAAAAATATTCTGTGATTTGGTTTACTTGTCTGATATTACGAGTAACATTCTGATAAAATAAATAAAAAAAATTTTATATAAATCGTCTGTTTCAAAATGTGTTCTTCACTGCATCATGTGCTTTGACCTGTTCTGTGCCAAATGCTGGGGAAGAGTTCTACCGAAAAGATGCAAGATATGTCATAACCTACAACAGGAGTTGTAGTATAAGTTGAGCAACGTACTTCTGCATGAAAGTGATACAGAGAAAGTGATCTTCCTTTCGTTTCTGTTACAATCAATGCTTCCCTGACGGTATCAAGTCGTCGAGACAAACTGACTCTCAGAATCATCAGTATGAAATGTGGATATAATAATTTGCTTTTAATCGATTATAAAGATGTTTATACATTATTTGAAGGAGAAAATAATTACTATAAATGCTTTTTTTTTAAAAAAAAATAAATACTTTGTTATATCTGAGTTTATTTAAATTTTTTATTGAGGAATAAGCATAATCATATTTTCAAATATAAATATATATTTTTCTAAACCTTATTATAATAAGAGAGTACATGACGTTTCATATTTTTCTGTTCTGTTGCAATATGTATATTTTAAACCTCCAATATAAATGTCACACCAATCGGAAACCTTTAAGCAAATTTGTACAAGCCTTTAATTCTTTATGCTAGACAAATATCTTTGATATGTTTTAAGTAAAAGTCGTGATAAGTTACTAACTCAGACATATTGAAAATATACAAAAAAAAGTTTACGTTTCAGAATCATTCAGATTGCGAGTTTTTAATGAAAGTCTATCTTTTCTTTCTTTGGTTTGAAATCCACATTTGGGAGAGTGGTTCTTTAAAGGAAGACTCTCGCAAACTTTTCTTTCCAAAATCGAAAAATATCACAGAAAACGTCCTATTCAAAATAAATTGAATATGATTAGAGAAACTAAAAATGCTCTCTCGGAAAAAATTGATACGTTGAAACGACAAAACATTCAACCCTTCCGTGAAGAATTATGTGAAAAATCTATTCCGTCTATGAAATATTCAATATATGCATCTTATTTGCCTTTTGGTAAGAAATGTGTAGATTTTTTGGTGGACGAGAGTGATTATGCTTGGTTCGAAATTTCGAGCATTTGCAAAGCATTTAACGTGAAACCGGATATATTCGAATCCAAAAGTGAAAACTTTGGTTTAACCGATTCACCCAGGGGTCCGAAATCTTTTGTATGCGAAATGGATATATTTAAAACTCCTTTAGTGGACAAATCAGAATTTACTGATTGGTATTCGAATTATGCCGTTCCAAGGATTACCTCATTTATCGTGAATAGAAAAGATTACAACGAAAATAAATATGGTAGAGTTTTAAGTCTAGAATTTCATAGGTTACGAGAAGCGTTACTGAAAAATATTGAAAAACTTAAAGAACATGAAACTTTGAATGAATAGAAATTGTGTATTTTTTACACACTTATTTGAAATGTAGAAAATAATTTAGTTATTTTAAATTTTAAAGATTAATAAATAAAACCAAATTGAAAAAGTTTAAGTTCGTATTTAATTATTTTTAGAAACTGACAGTTTTGTTAAAATAAACCTTTTTATTTGAAATATTTCTGTAATTTTCTAAAAAAATTAATATGGTTTTTTTTCTCAAAATGAATATCACGAATTACACATATTGATTTGTTTTTTCAACAACTCCTGAATATGACAATTGATTATCAACTTCTTTTTGTTTCAAATTTTAAAAATTTTATAAATATTAATTAACTTTTCAAATATAAATTATTTTTTCAAACATGTAGTATAAATAGTAGGTACATATGGCGTTTCTAGTTTATCCAACATGCAATTCGACGATATTTTAAAACCTCCCAAATGTAAATTAATACCAATCGGAAACACTTCTTTGCAAGCAAATTTGTATCACGAAAATGGTTTAATTCCTTTTATGCTGAACGAAATGTCTTTGATAAGTTTTGAAGTAAAAAGTTTATGCAAAGTTTTTGATGCCAATCCAGCTATATTTGAATATATACGAAAAAAAGTTTACGTTTCAAAATTTTCCAAGAACAAGGAACTTTTTGTTACCGAATCCAATCTTTTTGGATCTTCTTTGGTTCAAAATTCATATTTCAGAGAGTGGTATTTTAAAGTGGCTAACCCTCTCTTGCAAACTTTCGTTTCTAAAATCGAAAAATATCATAGAAAACGTTCTATTCAAAATAAATTGAATATGATTAGAGAAACTAAAAATGCTCTCTCGGACACGTTGAAACGACAAGACGAAGAATCTATTCCATCAATGTATACAAAAATGTTGCATTTTGGCGAGAAATGTGTAGATGTTTTGGTGGACGAGAGTGATTATACGTGGTTCGAAATTTCGAGTATATGCTTCGCATTTAACGTGGAACCGAATATATTCGAATCCGAAAGTATTCACTTTTATTTATCCGACGACAAGAAATCTTTTGTAAACGAAATGGATATATTTACAACTCCTTTAGTGGACAAACCAGAATTTACTGATTGGTATTCGAATTATGCCGTTCCAAGGATTATCTCATTTATCGTGAATAGAACAGATTACAACGAAGATAAATATGGTAGAGTTTTAAACCTAGAACTTGAAAGGAAACAAGAAAACTTTGAATGTCACGAATAAAAAGTGACACTTATTAATAATTATTTAGAGATCATTTCAATTTTTCAATAAATATAAAATCAAATAATGTGAGTAAAAATGATTTTTTGAATTTTGTTTAAAACAAAATTACAAAGATGATGGATAAAATTTGTTTTTTTGGAAATCAAATGGAAAAACAATTTCAAACTGTTTTTATTTTCAATACATTAAACAAAATATATTAATTATGAAGATTGTAAATATAGAGATGATGGAAAAAATTCATTTCTTTCTATACTGGTATATGATTTCAAATCTGCAAACATTTCGTTAACTTTTTCTTCGAGTTCATTACAAACGTTTTGTGCTTCAAAAATTAAATTGGGTATCTGTTCTTCTTGTATTACGTTAAACGAAAAGAAACAAATATGTCGTGCTACTAATATGTACACTATATTCGAAGAAATATAATATGCTTTGAAAGGTTCCAGGGTTTTTTTAAAAAAATTCGATTCTTCCGCTAACGGAATTTGATCGAGGGGTAAGGTGCAATTGAAAGACAAAAAAATATCCATCGACGTGCAACCCATTTGAAGAACGTGAACCGTATTAGGAGACGGTTTTTGAGTGCCGAACGTAAAGTACCGTTTCACGAGAAAAATATCTTCCTTGTTCCAGAATATTCGCTGATCTACGTTTTTTCTTTCGACTGCTGCATTCGACAATCTTTTAATAATGTGCTCGAATTTATAAGGCTTTTTTAGTTCGTCTTTCATTGCCTGCTTGAAAGTATATTTTTTAGTAACTTCTAGACGAGTAGGTACATCAGCAGACGAAATTTTTATGAAGCTATCACTCAATATTAATTTCCACAAACCAGATTTTTTAAAAAAATCTTCCCAAGTAGGAATTAATCCGTTTTGCAACTGAGAAAAATATGAAGGCTCCATGATGAGGACTGACGAAAAAGGATACTCGATTCCGACTTTTTATATCGTTTTGTTACCGATGACGTCATTGTTAAAATAGTCAAGAACCAATCATATTATTTTAATTTTTTTTCCTCCGAAAAGTGGTATAAAAGTTTCAACAAATCAAACTATTCACAAAAATTATGAATGGGAGTAAAAATAGAAATCTAACAAAGTTTTTAATTGGTTCCGGATTGTGTCACACAGATTTTTAAGTTTCGTTAGCAAAGCTCATTGTTTCATAAAATTTTACATCGTCGTTGACATTCACGAAGTTATTGTTCTTATTAAAAAGTCGTTTAATGTTATTATATTTTGTAATGTCGAATTAATTTTTTTTTAAAAAAATTTTCAATGCAGATTAAAAAAATTTAAAAGTTTACTTTTTTTTTCATCAATATATATATATAATGAGAGAAGAAAAATATCAATTATTAAAAAATGTCTTCGTCAATAGAACAACTGTTTAGTAAACTCAAAGAAAAAAGCAAAAAGCTTCAAGAAGAAATTTCGTTAATGGAAAATATGAACGATATTTTAGAAATGAAAAAAAAACTCAAAATGATTCAAAAAGAGTTTAATTCTGGGGAAACCGAAACTAGCTCAAAAGAGTTTAATTCTGGAATAATCACGAGCGAACTTTTTGAAATATATTTGGAACAAGTCGGAAAATATTTAGAATCGACGGAAAGTAAAGTTCACGTTATTCCACATATACTTAGAAATATTTTGTTAGTTTATTTTGTTCATAATAAACATAAAACTGTTCTGTGGAAGAAAAAAACTCAAACAATAATTTATATCGACCCTAACCGAGAAGAGGATTTACGAAAATTCGATCAAATTATCGCAAAAGATACCGTAGATTTTTTTACAAAATTAGATTCGACTACAAAAGCAAATATAACAAAGCCAGAATTTCGAGATTTACGGTTAGGTATCCTAAATCTAAACGGAAGATGGTTTGCAATCGAAGTGAAAGATAGACCTTTTCATAAATTAGACATTAGATATATCGCATTCGAAAATACTACGGTGATTGTGAAAAATAAAGTTTTGACTGTTAAAGTCAGATATATTAACAACAGAGGGTTCGCAGATATAGTTTGTTTCTCCATGCCTTGTGAAAAAGAAAACGGGATATATTCGAATGCTATGGTGTCAGTTCCAGAAGTTGATGTATATTATCGAAAAGAAATACAACGTTCCAGTGGAACGACGGTGCTGAATTTACGATACAAACACGACTTTTCGGGATTTAATAATAATTACCTCTTTGATCGAGAACCGAAAAATTGTAAAAGAACTGCTCCGAGCTACATCTTTGTGCTGGATAAACCATTCGATATACAAATTTTTTATAAAAACGAAGAAATATTAAAAGTCCATGTTCGTAAATAAATTCTGAATTGATAACTTGTTTTTCGAATAGGAAACGCATATTAGTTTCATTCGAAATAGAGTTAAGATGTATGCTCCTGAGTTTTTTTTTTAGTTCATGGAGACGGGGGGGGCGCCGAGGCATTAGGACCACCTGAACCTCCTAAAACGCATCTTCCGGTGCAGGTTGATGAAATATCCTCAACTACTGCATGATTTCTTTTGTAACCAATAAACATTTGTTCTTTATGAAATTTTGCTTTGAATTTATTTTTTTTCTTCTAATAAATGAGATATTTGTAAGCTTTTAAAATTTGAAATGATATTAACCAATTCAAAAAATTTCATGTTCCACATTTCGAATAAATGTGTAAAAATTATGAATTAGTTTCAGTTTGAATAATAATATCAAAAGTTCTTTTAAAGCATCCAGTTAGTCTTCAAAATGAAGATTTCAAATTGTTATATTTGTTTACACAATTCTTCTAATAAAGTTTTTATTAAGACTTGGACATTTTTAATATGTTTTAAAATTGATGATTTTCAATAATTGAAATTTCTGGTTTACTAGAAAATCTATAATATTCCATAAAGACATCAAATTATTTAAATATCCTTCCACAAATTGTTAGCATTTGAAATGACTAACTCCTGCAAAAAATTCCTACTTCATTCTCATTTAATTAATATTAATTAATGGATATCCGGTTAAAAATTTACCAAACTTTTCAATTTTTTTCTAAGATTGGACAATTTTAGAAAAAAATCTGAAAAGTTAATTATGAAAGATACTCTACTGATGGTAGCTTCCAGCTACCATCAGTATCCCAATCTTCCAAATTCTCATATCACCTCGTATTTTCTAAAATATTAAAATATAAATAATTTCTTACGTAAAAAATTTATATACATATTAATTCTATATAAATTTTTAAAAAAATACTCACATAGGAATACTAGAAGAATTATTTCTGATTTGTTGTGATGAATCACTAGGAGAATTTCTTGGGATTTTTAAAACATAAAAAATCATTAGTATAAATAATAATATTTCATAACTTAGGAGCACAAAAAGAATACGTCGTCTGAATTTTTAATTTTTCTTTGATGATATATAGAAAAAATATTTATTTCAAAATACAATTTTAATAATTATTATTTATTATTTCATTGAGACAATAATAATGATGTACAGAACGCAGCATATAATCTTTTTCTTTGGTTAATAATTTTGTTAAAGCGTTATGTAAACCGAGAAAATCCTCATAAATGGACAAAGCTTTTTCATACAGTATATGCTCATCAATAATAGAATAAACAAAAACCCCTTTAAATTTTGAACACAAATCTAAAATTACACCTTCCGTGATAAACTCTCTGTTTCCTTGAACATAATCCCATATCAAGCAATTAGCAAATTCTTTCATAATATCTGCCCAAAGTAAAAAAAATTCTTTCATAATATCTGTCCAAAGTATATCTATAAAATCGTGTTTGAACCGTATAAAAATTTCATGGTATCTAAAAACAGTTTTTGCAATTAACATTTCGTAATCCCTGTTAGCTTTTATTAATAAAGAGTCTACTCGTCGAAATTCTGCTTTTTCGATGCACACTTTCGTCGATAATAGATATAAACTAATCCGTTCTCGTTCCGGAAGATCATCATTTATTTCGTTCAGAGCTTTTTCATTATACAGATTTGCTGCGTCGTAATTCGATCTTGATAATTCGAAACAAGTCATTTCAGCGTATGCTCCTGACAAATTAACGCTCAAATTCGAATTTCTAAGGTGTTCCGTAATTTTTTGAAGAATTCGATACGTTTCGACTGCTTCTTTGGATTTACCGTTTAGATGTTGTAAATGAAGTAATTTCTCGAAAACTTTCATCAACCGAGTAGCGTCCAGTAGAGCGTTTTGTGGCAGTAATTTACGTAATTTCAAGTAGGTTAAAAAGATACATTGACTTTCTCGATAAAAACCGATGCGATACGAAAAATTTCCCAATAAGAATCCGAGATCCAGATGATTTTCACAGAAATCGGAATTTATAGATCTTTCCAGATAAGTCTTTATTAATTTTATTAATAAGGGGGGTTCGAATCTTTCAGCATCTTGATAAAAAATAATCATCAATTCGTCCTCCGACAAGATGTTCGAAAAGAATATTTTTTGAAATATATCTAAGTGTTGCAGCAAGTATCCGAGATATGTAAAATACATGTCTCGTCTTATAACGAACCACGTTTGTCTTATAATGTAACACATGTCATACAGAATAGATTTTGGAATGGAGGTTGATTTGCATATACATTTTTTTTCCATATACTTAATAATACGAAATATTGTTAGGTAATACAAAGACGAAATTTTTTTCATTTTCGCAACTGAAAGGTAAGACTGAGGAAATAATTCTTCTATGTTCGTTGATGATAATAAATATTTTTTGAATCAGCGAACAAGTTTATTTCGTCCGAAAAAATTAAATATATTTTTAAAAGTAATGATTCGATTATTACTTTTAGAAATTCAACGTAATAATAAAAAAATTGTTATTATTGATTTAAAAAATAAAACACGGATATCAAAGTACTTATTTTTATTTGAAAAGAATTCTTATTATTGATTTTAAAAATAAAACACGGATATCAAAGTACTTATTTTTATTTGAAAAAGAATTGTTATTATTAATTTAAAAAATAAAACAAGGATATCAAAGTACTTATTTTTATTTGAAAAAGATTCTTATTATTGATTTAAAAACAATTTTAAAAAATTCATTTATATTTGTTTCTGATTGATACACACCCTTTTACCAACAAATGGATGAAAATATTGTTGGAATAAATCATTAATTTTTTGCGTTGAACAGTTATCCAGTTGACAGTATTCGCAAAATTTGAAACTATTGTAAAAACATATTAAGATAACTTTTGCATCTACGTATTTTGAAATGACGTCTTGTTCTTCTTTGTGGAAAACGTACAAAACGTTTATATCGAGTTTTTGCAATTCCACATTTAACTTTGTTAACCAAGAGGGAGAACATTTTTTCGTAATGTAATGAGTGATTGTTGCGACAGTGTATTCAACAGGATGACTGAATAAACTTTCTTTAGAATATTGTATGTTTAGGAAACCACAAACAAAACTAACTCTCTTCACTGATCCCATCTTTATGCTAGAAAAGTTCTGAAAAAGATTCTTGTATATAATTTTCTCTATTAAAATATAACGTTCTCTGTAAACATTATTATTTATTTTCTTGTTATTTTTAAATGATGAATATAAAATATTTTTACAGCAGTTAAAAAAATAAATTATATTTTATGGATGGAATTCTTGAAGTATTAATAATTGATTTTTTAAGTTCTATGAAATATTTGAAATTATTATATAAAAGATTAAATGTTATTTATAATTATTTTACATATTTTTGCGCTTGAACAAATTAGTTATCAATTGCGAATAATTATGAATAAACATGTCTTCCAAAAAATATTTTATTTATCTATTAAAATTTTTATAACAAATCATTTATTAAATACATAAAATTTTAAATCACAATAATGTTTCAAAATTGAGTCGATGTAATTTTTATTATATTATTTTAAAATTGGGTTGATGTAATTTCACAAAATTTTTCAAGCGAATAGGAATTTGATCAAAATCACTCTCTAGCAAATTTCTACTCGCTATGCATTGCAAATTAACGTTGATTTTATATGATAATATTCCTTCGTTATTCACACAATCCGAATGAGCTCCTAATTCGATCAAATTTTTTTTCATTTCTTCTGTTTGGGCGAAATGTAAAGGTGTGTTTCCGAATACGTTTTTCTGATCAATCATTGAAATATCCAATTTCTGAAGCAAATTTTTCGAAACAAAAGCTTTTACACAAATATGCCAGAACGTGTTTTCTTGAGGATCTGTTGCTCTCTGACAAAGTTCTTGCAATGCGTTTTCTCCAAAATTTTCTATTAACATCGGTATGTACGGTACCAATTTTTCCATATTAGAAATAATACGATTTTTTTTATCATTAAATAATTCCACTACCTCAGGGAACGAAAATGGAATGGCAGTATGAAAAAGTTCATTTTCGTTATATATGTAATTAGAGAAGAAATAATGATTACAGAAGTAATAATGTTTATATTTCAATCGAGAAAACGTTTCTGGAAAATAAGATAACATTTTAAGATTTTTGCAATAATCAGAAGGAAATTTACCTTTCATATTTTGACAATTAGTAGAATCTATATTAAAATTTAAAATACTTTTGGTGAGTTCATATTTATTACTTTTCACTGCATGATGCAACAATGTATTTTTGTTTTCATCTTTTATCGTTAAGATTAAACGCCGTTGTGAATGGTTCATTAAAAAAAAATCATAATCACTTATAGAAAGTAAACTGGAAATGGACCATTTTTTCGGAATTTTATTTCGAAAAAAATAATTAAAAAGCTTTTTACAACTTTTTGCAAGGCTAATTCGTAGTTCAGTTTCATACGTTCTGGTAGATCTAAAAAATTTTATAAAGAATAACTGCTTCGAATAAAATTCCGGAGGAAATCCATAATAATCAATCGTGTTAATATTCAAATTAAAATCTGATAAACGTATAAGGATATCGCTTCGATTTGATATAAAAGCATAATGTAATGCATTTCTCTGAGTATCTGGATCTACTTGATTTAAGTCAATTCCGTGTTTAATAATTCTTTCTATTATTGCAGAATCAAATAAATAAGTTACAGATTGTGAATAATTACGAATAAATGTAGCAAAATTAAATTCAGAACGAATTATTTTTGAATAACGTTTAGAATTTGTTAAAAACATCGCATGATCAGCTGTGGTAAAATGAAAACATGGCATCGTTAAACAACTGCATAATTGATACTTTGATAATCTGCGATATTTTTTTCCATCAGTTGCTTTAATAAACATGTTTTTAAAAAATGAGAATTCAAAATTTTAAACTCTATTTAAGTCTTTCTTCTTCGATATTTATTATTATATAATTTTTAAAGAAAACATATTAATTTTAAAAAATGTATTCAAAATTATAAA
>BGPR01034852.1:0-16269 GCA_013235015.1 Araneus ventricosus
AAGGGTTGATTGTGTGGGTTTTGTTTAAGGGTTGATTGTGTGGGTTTTGTTTAAGGGTTGATTGTGTGGGTTTTGTTTAAGGGTTGATTGTGTGGGTTTTGTTTAAGGGTTGATTGTGTATCGATCGGTCTATTTGTTCAAATGCGAGCAAGATCTCAAATTCGCAATAAGCTAGATGGGTAAATTGCAGTACAGTAAAGCGCCGTTTATAAGTCTTTCAAGGGACTGACGTTAAACGACGTATAAATGAAAGACATATAATTTAATTAATTTATTTATTCAGAGAGAGCACACTACAGAGATGACTCCATTTACAGAGTGCATGATCAAAAACATACAAAGATCACAAGACAGAAAGTGAATTAAAACACAACGAAAAAAATTCACTGCAGAGAATACAACAGTTCAAAGCTCAAAACCACATTAATTATAAAAATGTAAACGCATAAATATTTAAAACGAAAATACGCAATTTTTTTACAAAAGTACTAAAAACACACCGAGGCTCCAAAAGTCCATGTCACATACAGTCGCATTAAAATTATTAAAAAAAATCACACAATTTTTTCTAAAATTTAGAATTTTAAATAAAGATAGCATTAAAAAAGCAAGGGTCAGAAAATCAAATACACACAAGTGCAAGGTCAACACAAAAATAAAAAATGCCATTAATGCAAATTCATTTTAAAGTTAGTTCTAGTATATTACTAAGCAGTATGGAAAACAATAATTAAATTTAAAAATTAAACAGTTATCAATAAAATGAGAAAAATCATACCTTTATTGCATACTAGCCGCCTTCGGTAACTAGCTTGATCGCCGGAAATAAAATTTCAACTGGATCTCTTATGCATAATTTTATATCCATGACTCCCTTAACAAAGTAGTTTTAAATTTAAAATGCTATAGACATTTAACCAGCGTTCTTTTCGTAGCCATGCACTCGTTCTGTTCCTTGTCTACATTAACGTAAAATACACATTTGATTTCAACATTAAATTGGCGCTGTACATTTTACGTCCAGCAGCATGCTAATTGGCTTACAACACGCTGTTAAAAAGAATTAAAACATAGAAAAGATAATCTTTCAGAGTTTACTGGATTATTTTATTATATCCTTACTATCTTGAGGACTTCCTTTACAGATTTCACAGAAGAATTGGTCAAATAAAAGATATTTTCTAAGTTTTCAACAATGGAAGAGAAACACGCAATTAAATATTTGTTTAAACAATGAAAACGGCTTGAAATGCGTTGCAACAATGAAGAGTATTGACGCAAATTACACCAAAAAATATTTTTAAAAATTTATTAAAATTAGAGAAAAAATCGTACGACAATTCAATTGATATCATTAAAAAGATAATTAAAAAAATTTCAGATGGTGTAAAAATATTCTTTGTGCTGTAATATTTTCGGAAGTTATTGAAGAAAAACGCCAAAATTTAGCTGAATTTTTAATTAATTAAAATTTCAAAAAAGAGCTACGAGGTGCACATTCCCACTCTTTAACGTATGTTTGTGCCAAATCTCGTAGCTCTAGGTCTAGCGGTCTGCTCTGTAGAGGACCAACACACAGACACACGGACACATACACATTCTCTTTTATTATTAGTAGAGATGTTTAGAACTAATTATACATATTTCATACTACTAAAAACAGAGCGCTTAAAATGCACATTTGTTTGTTTGCGGCTTCCGAAACTGTGAAGACACGAATATTGAACGAAGGGTTGAAAATATTATCTTTTGGACGGAAAACGGGAGAAGACGGAGAAAATTGGCGGAGAGAAGTTCGAACATCGAAAATGAAGGTATCTTGTGATAACTAGATGGTTTTTTTCTTCTTTTTTCTAAGAATGTTTTGTCACGTGTCAGTGTAGGAAATCGCGAACAAACAAATACCTGTTTTAATCGTTCTGTTCTAAGCATTTACGTCCACAAGGTATCTCTTTGTGCTAAATCGATCATGCTCTACAACTTTGTAATTCACTTTTTTCCTCTATCTCGTACCGTTTTAGAGATAACAACGTTAATTCCACCGTTTTCCACCAGGTGGCGCTGTAAGTTTCATCCAGTAGCGCATAGTCACTTTACCATGCCTAGACACCACTCTTATGAAGATAGCTGCAGCCATTCGGTAGTTAAAAGGGTGGTAAGGGACTTTAGTGGATTTCTTCTGTTGTTACCCTTGATCTCTAAAATAAGACATTAGTTATGCTTTTAACATAAGTAATTACCGAGATATAGAGGATCTCCCATATCAAATTTTGTGGCGTTTTGGCGTGTGAATCAATTTCCTTCCTGAGACTCCAATGGGAGGAACGTAGTCCTACGTTTAAAAAAATTAAAACAAAGCAAAAAAAGTTAAGGGTTAAAAAATATTAGAAGCGAGTTTCTCGTTACCTAGTGCTGAACTTGTCAAAAAACGCAAGAAATGTTAAAGGAAAATAATCTCAAAAGTTGATTGAATTTCATTTGCGCTATCTCTTAAGATGTTCTAAATTTTGATATTAAAATTACAAGCTTCAATTTATGAAAATGCAAGCAAATTTTTACGGTGTAAAGAAACTTATTGTTCTTTATAAAATGATTATTTTAAATTTTTAAAAAACCAAAAAAGAAGTTTTGTAAATCTGAATTATACTTACCCAATAGCATGTCCATATTTCCCCATATCTAATTTCAGGAGTTCATTAAAAGGCTGAAAAAAAACAATGTTAAAGATTTTGGGAGGGAATTTTTTTATTTTTTTCAGTATTCAATTATCTTAAATTGTAATGAAACAAGAAATAAAACCTCATTACTCTAAAAACTAACGCCATAGAAACGCAAAGTATTCAAAAAAACGTCCATAGTTTTACCTATCGCTGTGTTTATACGTGCATGGAGTTTCCTAAAAATCGGTAAACTGTAACGCTTAAGAACGATTTCCAAAACTGAAGACTTAAGTTTAAAAACTGTAACAGTTATAATTGATAAAATTTAACGAAAATTAAATTAAATATTAATAGAACTTGAATTAAAAATTAATTAAAATTCTTTTATCCTTTTTTCAGAGGTTAGACAAAAATTCAGGCCACATAAAGGAATAATTTTGACTAATGGTCATTCCTTTATTCAGAAAATTGTTGTCCTGCTTTAGAGCTACAATGGCGTGTGGCCTCTGAGGAAGAATCGCCATTTTGGCTCTTTTCCAATTTTCTTCCATTTTGCTTTCATTCTAATTGTATTGTTCGTTCTAATTTGCTTTTTTGTGTTTTATAATAAGGTTTTATTAATACTTACCTTTTTTTTATTTTTTAACTTAATTTTTGAAGTTCTAATTTTAAAAACTGTAACCTGCACTTCTGTAATGTTTTCAAATGTATTCATATTTAATAGTACACTGGTTATATTAAATTTAATTATGACTGATAGAACAGCCTATTTATTAGAAATCATGCAAAACTTTATTTCGCATGTTAATTCATGTTTTTTATGTATGCTAGGAATTTCGATTATTGCAAAAAAAAAAAAAAACGATTTTCGGTTAAACATGTTTTATTCACCTCCGGTTTAACCTGACCGGTTTTTAACCAAAATAACCGGTTTTTGGTTTTCGGTTTTTTTTTAAAAAAGCAACGTTTGTGGACAGAATTTTTTATTAACAATAATATATAATAAGTACAAGTATTAATACAATAAATAATTAATGTAATAAGTAATTAATACAATATGTAATAATAATAAATGAGTAATTATTGCAATACGTAAGTATTATAGACAAAATTTCTTATTAACATTGTTTTCACAAGAAATTAATTCATTGGCCAATATTTATCATCTAATCTGCTCATAAAGACTCTTTCAGCAATGTGTTGATCCGTGAATCGACACCTTTCATCGGAAACAACATCATTGAACGTAGATACTAATCTTTCGGACGCCACAGAACTTCCGACTCCTTTTTGGCTACAAAAAACATACGCCGTTTGCAGACAAATTTTTTATTAGTATTGTTCTTGCTGGAAATTAATCCATTGGCCAATATTTATCTGTTCATAAAGACTCTTTCAGTAATCCGCCAACCAACAGACGGCTCGAGGAAGCGGTTGTCGGCGATTGGCCTAAGATGATGAAATTCAAAGCATTATTACTTGGCAAATTTTAGTCTAGTCGAACCTAAAATTTAGCCTATCTTCCGACCCGGTTTTTGGATTAAAAAAAAAATAACCGGTTTAAACCGGGCAAAAAAATAACCGAAAAAAACCGGTTAACGGAAACAAAAGAAAAACGGTTTTCGTTTTAAACCGGTAGGTTTTTCCAATCCCTAATGCATGCTCTTTATTTTTTTAAATGCATTATTGAGTTTTATCATTTTCCAGCCATTTTTTTTATTTAATTCACGATTTCCGAACTAGTTATTACAAAATAGTTATTCACTTTCGGATTTGTTTCAGAACCTTTAGACTGTTCGTTTCACAACGCCGAGACTAGAACTTTTAAACGATAATGCATTGGGAAGGAGGTGACGGGCAGTGAGTAAGACGAATACATTTCCAGACATCTTTGTTAGCTCGTGATCTTTTTCCATACTGCTAAGTAAAATGTAAATATCTCCCCCTTCATTTCTTTCACTTCACCCCTATTTTGGTGAAATCAACTCCGCTTGGCGCATGCGCAAAAGCGCGGAGGGTTTCCGTATCTGAGAACGAACAGTACACGGGTACCGATGGCGGTCCATCCATTGAAACTGCATGTGCGCAGCATTCTTTACAATTATTTCAGAAGATCATTCTTTTTCCCAATTCCCCTCCCCATCTTTGTGTACTGGGAGTCTGATGGTCAGATCCGAATACAGTTCAAATAATTTTTTCCTCAATTCCCCCCCATCTTCGTGTACTGGGAGTTTGTTGGTGAGATCCAAAAATACAGTTCAAATAATTTTTTTTCCAATTTGCCCCTATCTTTGTGTACTGGAAGTCTGATGGTCAGATCCAAAAATACAGTTCAAATCATTTTTTAAGCATGTAACAGCAATTTGCTTGCGGGAATCGAGCTCAAAGTTGAGAGAAAAAAGAGAGGAACTCGGAATCTTAACGAAAGAAAGAAAGAAATAAAAAAAGTAGTTCCTCTTGTACTGTGAAAATCCGAGCTTCAAGGAGTGAAAATTATCGCATAACGCGCAGGGAAAAGTGGCGTTTCTACGTCCTCTACAGAGATGTAAAAAAGAGAGATTCGAACCTCTAATCCGAAATATCGTAGCTTGATATTGCTTTAGGCTGGACATTCACGAGCTCTCCACTCCACACTAATTCGACCGCTCCATGCCAAAATCAAGCGGTGTGTTCGGAAGTTTGGATATCCAACCAGTCTGGAAATCCGTTTGGACTGCCGGGCCATTAATGCTGAAATGCGCCCGGTCTAGATACGTGGGGGAGGAGTGGTGCTCTCTCGCTCTATAGGAAATCGCAGCAGGCCGGGGTTCGCATTTTAGGGCCAGGGAGAGAAGTAGGCGCAGTAAGGGATCGGAGTGACCCGTAGCGGATGGATTTGCATTGCGTGGAGCAGCCGTGAATAGCCAGCCTAAATCTATGGGTCAAAACTGGAATAGCGTAAAGCACCACGACGGCATTTGCGTGGAGTGTAGCGCTTGTGAATGACTGGCTTTAGGATTCTTATTCATAGAAAGAATGCCTGGCCAGGAACGTTTTCATTTTAATTAAAGCGAAATTGAAAATTCCGCTTTGAAGTTAATGTCCATAGAAAGCATTTTTTTAAATCATAGAATAAAAATTGACAAAAGCACGCTAGCGAAAGATTGGATGAAATATTAACATTGGTTTCAATTTCACTACAACAATAAAAAGCATTGTTACAAATTGCGTTTAAAATTAATTTTGAAAAATTTGTTGAAATCAGAGAAAAAATTACCCAAAAATAAAACTGGTATCCACTGAAAGGCTAATTTTGAAAAATTTTTACATGGTGTAAAAATAATTTCTGTTCTATAATATGTTTCAAAGTTAGTGAGGAAAAACTTTAAAATTGGAGTTAATTTTTAATTAATTTAAAATGTAATTAAAATTTTGAAAAATCCTTGCTCAGTGGGCACCTACTACCAAGAAATAACGTGCCAAATTTGACATCACGCAATGATCTGCCCTACAGACCGTTTTGAACGACCTTTGCATCACGAAATTTACAGAAATTATGCCAGCCTAAGACATTATCATGTTAAAATGCAAATGACTTCAGTGGGATGGTCACAAATAATGACTTGTCATCTCTCTTTTTACTTTCCCGTATACGAAGAGAAAGTATTGTAATCGTCAAAAAATTCGAACTCGAGATTTTGACGAATCTCCACGTTTCAGACCTCCCTGAGTCCGAGAAACACAATTTTGGAATTATGTCTGTGTGTCTGTGAACACGATAACTCGAAAACTATGAGAGGTACGGGGATGAAATTTGGTATGTGGTCTTTAAACATAATTTGTAGCTTTCTATCAAATTTTGGACAAATTCTTCAAAGGGAAGTCTGTCTGTCTGTATGTCCGAAGTCATGCGAACACTATAACTCAAAAACTTGAATAGCTAGATGGATAAAATTTGGTTCACAGTTTTATCGTCATGAATGTAGGTCCGTATAAAATTTTGGGCCAAATCCGTCTACGGGTTGACTGTCTGTCGGTCTGTAAAATCGCATACTTGTATCTCATAAGCCCTTTGGCTTAGATGAATAAAACTTGATATCGCGAATGCTAACATTAATTATAGATCTGTGCCCAATTTTTATCTCAATCGGTTGAAAAACAGGTGTTCAAATTGCATATTTAGTTCAAAATGCACATTACGACTGTTTGTTGGCGAGCGTTTCGCTTATTTTATTCAAGTGAGTATGGTTGGCGTTTGACCTTGGCGGAAATTGAAGCGAGCCGCAAACACGCGCTTCGGAAATTATGGCAATCCCCAAAACGAAACGTTTTGACATTCTCCAGATGGACTCCTGTGATTAACCAGAGGTGTAGAGAAATGTTGTGCGATATCTATAGTAAGATTTCGTACTCAAAAACCTTAAATAAAGTTGTGGTACCTCAGCGCGTAAAAAATTGCGAACATACGCAATTTTTATGCAAAATATGAAGTTTTTGGGAATTCATAAAATTTATATGTTTCATTGTAAATCACCATTCATAATTTTTTTCAAAATAACCAGGCCTTGGGTAAATACCCCAAGAATATTTACCTACCAACTGGGTGTTTACCCACCCCACATTACTGGTCGTATGCGAGAAAGTTTCGGGGAGGTCACTCCCGCTGGTTTCATCAGATGTGTGTCTTCTCTTTCTCTCAAACAGTTTTATAAATTAAATCAATTTCTCTAGAAAATTAGATTTAATAACTAGATAATAAAATCGACTATTCTTGAACTATGTGTCACGACCCCAAAAAGGGTTGCGTAAAGTAATGTAGGGGTCTCGAGAACAATGCCAATGTGTGTTTCTGAAAGCTACTTCAATGCAAATTGATAAAATTTATTCCAAAGCCAGCATGATTCAAAACATTTCATCAAAATATAGGGCGAGTCTAAATTGTTTTATTATATTATTCCACTCTGAGAGGCAGAAAAAGTCGAAACGCGTCGAGCACGAACAAGTCATCGCCTGTGACGTCGTTCTGTACCTGCCTAGGTAGCATATTTCCTAAGCAAGATGGCCTGGTCGATCCCGCACGATGGATCGGACGTGGCGGACCTGGGGTTTGGCCTCCATGATCACCGGACCTCAACTCACTGGACTTTTTCCTTCGGGGGCACATGAAATCTTTAGTGTACGAGATGCCTGTAGACTCGGCTGAAGATTTCGTGGCGAGAATCGTGGTTCCGCAGTCAAAATCAACACACCACCAGGTTTGAGAGGGTGCGCCAGTCAATCCTTCGCCGGTGTGAACTGTGCAACGACACGCGTGGCCGCCACTTCGAGCACTTGCTGTGAATTTTTCTCTGATCAATAAATCAGATTGTGCAACTTTTGGTATCGTTCATTCGCGTTCCCAACACTGTTGTAAGTTCATGTTGAAATTCCAATTTTACTCTTTTCTGCCTCTCAGAGTGGAATGCGATCCTATGTCCCATGGTAATTATTTCGCGTCTGGATGGGTACTATCACCCCTGTTATTTTGTGAAAACGATTTAGACTCGCCCTGTATAACACAAAACCGTATTTAATTATGTTTCTCTTTGTTTATCATTTATCAAAACTCCATTTTGTTACCTGTTTTTTACTTATATGTACATTTGGGGTCGCGAATAAATTTTTGTCCTTAGTTGGCGATAATATTTTTGATTCCGAAATAAGATCGCGAGCGGGAAAAAATCAAGAAAGTCGATGGTGTTGTGGGTCTTGAACTCGGGGTTCTTCCCCTACGGATCTTGTATTGTTGGGGAGAATGCGGCATTACAAATACAGTTGCATAAAAAACTTGGAAGTGCCATATTGATTTACAAATTCATAATAGTTTATAAGTAGAGGGGAAAAGAATAAGTAATTAGAAGAAGAAAAGATAGGATTTCGAATATACCACTGGATCCAGACCAGACTACAGAGAGAGGGTATGACAGTCCGGGCGCCAGTCTTACAGGACAATGGAGACAAAATATAAGACCCGTTTGTGCGACTTTTCTTAAGCTAAATATGTTGGAGGGGGCCCGGGTGTCACTTACCTTCGCCACGTCATTGGTTTTGAGTAGCGCTTTTAGATTGATATGTACTATTTTGTATCGATATATAGGGTTCCCACTTATATCCGTTCCCTCCCTTAACTTCTAAACAGTGACAGCTTAAGCCATAAAGTTGGTGTCTAGGCATTGTAAAAAGGCTATGCGCTACTCGATGAGACAACTTACAACGCCATCTACCGGCAAATTTTGGAATTAGCGGTCCTATTCGTAAACGGTGAAAAATACAAGAAAAAAGTCAATTAGAAAGTTGTAGAGCACTCTCGATTTAGTACGAAAAGATACCTTGTGCGCAATAATGCGAAGAACTGAACGCTTAAAATGCACATTTGTCCGTTCGAATTTTCCGAAATTAGGTAGTTCCGAAAGGGGGGTGTAACGGATGTAAGTGGGAACCCTGTATATGAAAACTGTATTATTTATTTGAAACTGCTTTCAAACAACTGTTTTCTTGATCCTTGCCTCTAATAATTAGCAGTGGCCAGCTTGCCCGATGGCGAGTGGGCCCCCTTACACATAAGCCAATATGGGGCCCCAGATGTGTTTGTGTGTAAGAGAGAGAAAGGGAATAACTCTTTTTTTCTAGCAAATTTCCTGCGCTTTTTCTGAGCAGACTAGCAAGTAGGTCATACGGTGTATTTTAAAAGAACTTTGTCTTTATGGAAATCCATTTTTGAAGTGATGAATGATATTAGTGAAATTCTGAAGCTAAGGATCATAAAGATGCTATTAGAAATCCATTGTCTGAGTAGAACTTGGAATCCTATACTATATTGCTATCTATTGAAAGGGAATTTTTAGATGATTTGGTTGCAGAGTAATTATTGACAAATTTGCACCGTCATCTAGTGAACTCAAACATCTGTTGACTTGCCTTTACTGAAATGGACCGCGTGTTATACACTTCTGTACTTTTAAGTTGTTAATCTTTGACAGTGAGAAGTATTCTTTAAAAACAATGAAATTGTTAAATAGTTTGCACTTTATTTTCTCTTTGGTTAAAAAAATTCTCCAAATAACAATACACAGTCGACGCTCGTTATAACGACCCTCTGCGTCCCACAGCAAAAGGTCTTTATAACGAGTGGTCGCTATAGTGGATATAATTAAAAACTGTACACATGCACGCTCAGCAGTTCCATATAAATAATTTTTAAAGAGATTCCAACTAAATACTCAACTTATCTTTTATCATTGGTATTAAAAACAAAATTTTATCAATTAAAAATATATTTCTAAAACAGATTTTAAAGTAGAAAATAAAGGGTGTCATATACTTACAAAACATTTATTTTCTAAAGAAAAAATCAGAAATGGTTGTTTGTCTTTTCTGCATATGTCCTTTTTGCAAAACATAATTTTCCATTTCAGTTAAAGATGATAAATAATGCTCTGCCTTTCAAAAAGACATTTTAAAGTCTCAATAGCACTTGAAACTTTTTTTATTCTAGGCTATTCTAATTTCCGCGCTGTGGTGAGTGGTAATTCTCCCCTCCCCCTGTCAAAGTTGAACTGTAACACTTAAGACTCTACATCTACGAAGCTTGGCAATACAATAATCAAGGTCATTTACGTTTAGAAACATGTTCTTTTTGGAAAAATACCGGGAAGAGTGTTCACTGAATTCGGACGTTGTTTTGGTATTAGGCGACACTGTACGATCGTTATACCGGAATTAAAATGACATAGTGCATAGGGAAACACAGTTGGGGATTTTATCACTAGTCGTTATAATGGAATGGTCTTTATAATGTGTGGTCGTTATAACGCGCGTCGACTGTAGTTCCAAAATTACAGTATGCTATACAACAGCCAAAATCATTTAATACCCCAACATAAAATTGTATTTCTTACTTCCACTAATATGTATAATGTGTGTATACTGACTAGGAACAAATTATTATATTAACTTATTGATTTTAATTTATTTTATTAGTAATCAATGAAATTAAAAAAATATATTTAAGATAGCAGTGTAGATGTGATAGGGCCACCATTGCCTCGTGGCAACCACTATTTTCAGACTTAGCCCGCCACTGATGATTAGCATGCATCTATGTTATGCGCATGCGCAAAGTTATACCCGACTTACCCGCTTTTCGTCTGTCCCATTTAACGCATATTGTATAGCAATGCATTCGGAAACCCTCCGCGCTTTTGCGCATGCGCCGGGCGGGGTTATTTTCACCAAAATAGGGACGAAGTGAAGAATGGAAGGGTGATGTTTACACTTCATTCAGCGTGATCTAGCAAAGAACTCCGGAAATGCTCTCATATGACTCATTGTCTGACACCCCTTCCCGGTGTAAAATCGTCCTGTGGCGCACCGTGCTACGCCATCTTACTCTGATGTATATTAGCCAATATCCGCCTCCGGACATGGGGAATTCCTTTTGTCTAGTGGTTAGGATCTTCGGCTCGGAACCCCGCCGCTCTATCCCGCCGCCAAAGTGGTGACTCGCGGAGAAAGAACACGCAACAACAACTTTCAGTCCCACTAATAGATGGCAGCACCAAATATCAGGTCAATTCCATCTTCTGCTACATTCACCAGATGGCAGCACGACAACTCCTACAGCAACGCATCTCTCCCAATTCAAGGCCTATGACACATTTCACAGCACGCAAAGTCTATGACCATTTCATAGCACAAACTCTGCACCTGCCTGCGCACCACCAATCTGGACAGCAATCTGCGCATATGCACGCAACACATCGCTTCCTTGATATTCAGATAACATCAAACAAGCTGGGGGTTGCTCCTGTGGCGTACCGTGCTACGCCATCTTACTCTGATGTATATTAGCCAATATCCGCCTCCGGACATGGGGAATTCCTTTTGTCTAGTGGTTAGGATCTTCGACTCGGAACCGAAAGGTCCCCGTTTCTATCCCGCCGCCAAAGTCCAAAGGTGGTAGTCTCGGAATCCATTGCCGAACTATAATTTCTGAGTATTATTGTGTTTCACTGGGGACAAGTAATTAATTTCCTTTAACAGGCATTTATATGAAAGAATGTTTTTCAGTCTTGTGGGAAATAAGTTCTGTGGCAATGGTCATTTCCGAATCGATGAGTCACTTCTTAATGCTATACTAAAATTCTCACCTTTTTGAAGAACAACCACAGAAGTTGGAGTGTGTTTCGCCGTGGAATGAAATGCACTCCTCGTTTCTTCCAATAATTGTCATTTCTCGTTACATACCTGCAAATCAATTTGTGAAAATAGTTAGTGTGAAAATAAGTGGGTTAATGTGGAGTTTACGGTACCCACTTACTTCGTTTCTCTTAGGATCGCCAACTCTTTGCCGCCAAGAACGGAGATGAGAGAACATTTGTTTTGGATGCGTCTAGATGTTTTTAATGAGCGACAAACGCGCATGCGCACAAATTGATCTTTTCATCTGTGCTTTGCGTATCAGGCTATATTGCGCCACGTTCCGATTTGACTGTTTTGTTCATCTCTTCGATGTGATTGGTCGATTGATTCGAATTTGAATAAAACTTCGTTTGGAATTCTTCGGTTTGAATATCGGTTCAGTACTGCGTATTTTATTCTGTGTGTTTCGGTTCTCAATGAATAAGCTAAGCCACAAGTATTCCACGATGCTGAAAGAGAAGTCGCTGATGTTTTTTCAACTTAGAAAATTCTCCTGGTACACCCTTGAAATGCCACAGGCATTACGTGCGGAAATTCTCGTTTTCGGAATTTTTAAAAAACCTAGATTCCTAACGTTCAATGAAAAAGCGAAGCTACTAATTTCCTGCTATGCTGAAACCGAGGCCGCTGATGTTTCCTTAAGTTAAAAAAATTTGCCCGGTACACACTTGAAATGCCGCAGGCATTGCGTGCTCAATCTCTCGTTTTCAGGTGATGCATGCGCAAGAGAGCAATAAAAGGTGCACTGCACATCCAAAACAGTATTTGGCGACGGCACATGAAATTGCGCCAAGAAAAATTGGCGAGAAACAGATAAGTACCGTAAACTCCACATTTACCCGATGTAATAAACTCATAAAAGTAAGTATAAATAAATATTTTAAATGCTTTTAACTACCAAGTTAATTTATAGAATAGAAAACTCATGATATTTTAAAAATCATTTGCAACGACAGTCTCTATTTATTCAACATGCGCTATGCTGTGCGTGTGTCAAGCATTTACATGAACTCTTAACTAGTGCCTACTTTAGTCCATTTAACTTTTTAGTTCACAGCAAGGGGCATTTCCTTTTGCGGCGCGAATACTTTTTCCAAATTCTAAATTAATTCAGTTTCCCCTATGAACATCTGTTGAGATAGCATCTTTACAGTCAACTGTATCTAATTCCACTTCAGCGGTATGACGTTTCGCTTATTTTTTTCCCCACTGCGTTAGGGGCTCTTGTTCGTTTTACTGCCTTTTAGCCTATTTTTTCCTCTACATGTGTTAGGAGTATACGAGAAAGTTTAGGGGAGACCACTCCCGCTGGTTTTTCAATCCAACCAACGACTCTCGCACGGCGAAACCATGATTTGATTCAGCATCATCATTTGAACTTGACGATCCTTTGTCAGGTTCTGTTCTTTCTGTTATATCCATATTTCTTGTTTAGTAATAAAGAAATATATTATTTTTTAAAATTTTCATAACTAATTTTTAACAGATCTAAATATTTTCATAAACGATGCTGAAAATGGTAATTTTTGAAGAATTATCACAAAAATATTAATCCAAGTCAAATAATTTATTATAAATTAAAAATTCATTTTGTTTATATAGAAATTTTCAAATATTTAATATTGGGAAATATTTATTTATTCAAGGGTTATTTGTGTATACAATGTATCTTATCTGAGAGATAAATTAGATTATGATTTTTTTAAAGAAATTTTAGAACTTTTCACATTCTACAAATACATTTTCTCAATATATTCTATAATTCTTTTAACTTACCAGTATAGCGCCGTAAATAATACCACCACTGTAGAAATAAATATAGGTATCACCGTATACAAATCGTATCCAAACATGTCTCAATGACCTTTTGAAGTCTGCCTTCCAACTAATTCTTCCTAAAATATTATTTGATGATTCAAAATTTGAATTCCTAAAAGAACTCCTCCAGTTCTAGGACGAAAACATAATGTCTCTTTTTCTTTCACTCTCAATTCCACTTGCGCTCGCTAATCGTCTGCTTGTTTTTAATATCCTTGAAGTTGCGTCATCTCAACGCAATATAACTGTGACTGTTGTCATCTGCGGACTTCCTCGTCACTTCTTCCGCTTCTTTTGTTGAATCTCATTTGTTTTTGGTCGAGTCAATGTCATGAAATGACTTTGCTTAGAGCTCTTCTGTATCAGTGACTAAGAGATTACGATATGTTTATCATGGAATTGATAATCATGGGATTTTTTTTATTTTTCTTTATCTTGTGTGGATGATTTAATCTTGACATTAAATGAACAAAGAATTTGGATGATAATACTATATTTATCACTCGACAAGTGCGAAATTCGATTGCGTGTTCTGAGGAAATGAAATCAAAATAAAGAACCGTAAACTTTTACACGTGTTTGGAAGATAGAATCTATACTTATAATAGGCAATGTTTGTGTGTGTGTGTGTCTGCGATGTCCAGACGAATCTATCGCACTTGCTGCTATGAAATTTGGCACACAGGTAGTCGTAATGGTGACTGAATGCACCTCGAAGCCGAAATTTTAAAATTTGATCTAGAAATTCTTTTTATTTAATGTTTTGTATTGTTTTGGTTGATTTTTCGCACTAATTTATCAATAGAATGGTTTCGAATAATTGTACGACAACAATAGATACACCATCGGAAAGAGCTCGCGATTTCCGTTCTAATGAAGTTAGTTCTGAATTTCTAGCGTAATTTACTGAATTTTGAGAATTTTTTAAAAAATAGTCACTTTTCAAAAATAAAATTTTCCGGAATTCTTAAAACTCTTGCATCCGATGTTCTAATAAAGATATCATTTTCGACTTTTTTTGGTAGTAAATCAATTATTTTTTCTCTTATTTAAAACAAGAACGGTTCAAATATTTTATTTCTTCGCTTTTAGATTAATTTATTTCTAGATGGGATCAGAGAATTTTTCCCCAACGCCGAAAGTGAAGAAGCACGCCGTTTCGCACTTTTTCACCTTGGCTACGCCATCTAGCGGAAAATAAAACAGCCGTGATTTATTCCCTTCCTTCTCTGCACACAGTCGTAAATTTCTTGAAGTCCTGATTCCACGGGCAAGTCCGTGCGCGTACTGCTAGTTGCTTATAAAACTTGATTTCGCCTAATTGCCTAATTTTAATGTCCCTTGCATGAATCCGCAAATATTTAGCTATTTGTTACTGCGTGTTTAGTTAAATATACATATTTTGATATATCTTCTCGTTATATTCAATGCTTATATTTGCATTACTTTTATATACAGTCGAACCCCGGGAATTCGAACTAATTGGGGTTGACCGCTGTTCGGATTATCCGGGAACTTTGGTAAAATACTCTTGATATTCCAATTGCAGTAGAGTATTAAATCTGGGTGCTATGTGAAAGCGTATGGAAATAGCACGCGGCGATTCGCACGGTACATTGGTAAACAAGTTGAGGGTAAAAAGAAGATATTTTCTACTAATGTGTTTGTTTCTACTAATTAAGGTGCTGTATTCATTCTTAAAGACCACTTCAAATACTTCTTTTAAGTTAGGAATAAACATTAGCTTTGTGTTGGATTCGTAATTGTTATTTTTCCTTCATTCTTCAGTAAAAATTTTTCAGAAAATTAAAAAAAAAGTGTTCGGATTATACGGAATTTCGGATTACAAGTGTTCGGATTTCCGGGGTTCTATTGTATTTTGTTTTTGTGCTAAATATAGACAGGAGCATATTTCTAATTCCTCGATTAAGAATTACGTAATAGCTTAGGAGCAGTCTATTTAATATTCTGTGAGGGTGTGTGGGCACTGGGAACGATGCTTCTTTATTTATTTGTTATTTTGTGTGTATTAATTTAATAGCCTCTTTTCACGCCTTTCAGATATTTGTTAATTTATGTGTACGATGTGCAAGGTTGGTCCTAAATGGTTGCAGAGTTCTTGTTGATTAATTATGTATGCCTTGAATAGAAAGACTGAAATCCGAATGAGTTTCTTAGATAGGTCAACAGGCTAAAACGGTTATAAAAAATGGGATTATGTAAGTTTCAGCAATCCATTTACTACATGACAAATTGAAATGTTGCTACTATAGTAATGAATTGAAATCTCACAAGCGATTACTAAGTTGAACAAATGGATAAAATATTTTATAATTTTTTTCTGAGGTGAAATTAAAATCAGAGTGTAATTAGTGTTCCAGTTAAACAGTACCGGTTGGTTGCAAAAGCGCACATGGAAAGATTAAAATTATTAACTATTTAAATTATTTTTCAGGGAAAATCGTCTCGGAATCTATTCGCTAATGGTTTTTCAATGTCTTCCTTAAATAGTAGATAGCCAAATTTCAAAGAAAATCATTAGAAAAATGTTGGTTACATGATACTTCCAAAA
>BGPR01034854.1:0-16269 GCA_013235015.1 Araneus ventricosus
AAGGGTTGATTGTGTGGGTTTTGTTTAAGGGTTGATTGTGTGGGTTTTGTTTAAGGGTTGATTGTGTGGGTTTTGTTTAAGGGTTGATTGTGTGGGTTTTGTTTAAGGGTTGATTGTGTATCGATCGGTCTATTTGTTCAAATGCGAGCAAGATCTCAAATTCGCAATAAGCTAGATGGGTAAATTGCAGTACAGTAAAGCGCCGTTTATAAGTCTTTCAAGGGACTGACGTTAAACGACGTATAAATGAAAGACATATAATTTAATTAATTTATTTATTCAGAGAGAGCACACTACAGAGATGACTCCATTTACAGAGTGCATGATCAAAAACATACAAAGATCACAAGACAGAAAGTGAATTAAAACACAACGAAAAAAATTCACTGCAGAGAATACAACAGTTCAAAGCTCAAAACCACATTAATTATAAAAATGTAAACGCATAAATATTTAAAACGAAAATACGCAATTTTTTTACAAAAGTACTAAAAACACACCGAGGCTCCAAAAGTCCATGTCACATACAGTCGCATTAAAATTATTAAAAAAAATCACACAATTTTTTCTAAAATTTAGAATTTTAAATAAAGATAGCATTAAAAAAGCAAGGGTCAGAAAATCAAATACACACAAGTGCAAGGTCAACACAAAAATAAAAAATGCCATTAATGCAAATTCATTTTAAAGTTAGTTCTAGTATATTACTAAGCAGTATGGAAAACAATAATTAAATTTAAAAATTAAACAGTTATCAATAAAATGAGAAAAATCATACCTTTATTGCATACTAGCCGCCTTCGGTAACTAGCTTGATCGCCGGAAATAAAATTTCAACTGGATCTCTTATGCATAATTTTATATCCATGACTCCCTTAACAAAGTAGTTTTAAATTTAAAATGCTATAGACATTTAACCAGCGTTCTTTTCGTAGCCATGCACTCGTTCTGTTCCTTGTCTACATTAACGTAAAATACACATTTGATTTCAACATTAAATTGGCGCTGTACATTTTACGTCCAGCAGCATGCTAATTGGCTTACAACACGCTGTTAAAAAGAATTAAAACATAGAAAAGATAATCTTTCAGAGTTTACTGGATTATTTTATTATATCCTTACTATCTTGAGGACTTCCTTTACAGATTTCACAGAAGAATTGGTCAAATAAAAGATATTTTCTAAGTTTTCAACAATGGAAGAGAAACACGCAATTAAATATTTGTTTAAACAATGAAAACGGCTTGAAATGCGTTGCAACAATGAAGAGTATTGACGCAAATTACACCAAAAAATATTTTTAAAAATTTATTAAAATTAGAGAAAAAATCGTACGACAATTCAATTGATATCATTAAAAAGATAATTAAAAAAATTTCAGATGGTGTAAAAATATTCTTTGTGCTGTAATATTTTCGGAAGTTATTGAAGAAAAACGCCAAAATTTAGCTGAATTTTTAATTAATTAAAATTTCAAAAAAGAGCTACGAGGTGCACATTCCCACTCTTTAACGTATGTTTGTGCCAAATCTCGTAGCTCTAGGTCTAGCGGTCTGCTCTGTAGAGGACCAACACACAGACACACGGACACATACACATTCTCTTTTATTATTAGTAGAGATGTTTAGAACTAATTATACATATTTCATACTACTAAAAACAGAGCGCTTAAAATGCACATTTGTTTGTTTGCGGCTTCCGAAACTGTGAAGACACGAATATTGAACGAAGGGTTGAAAATATTATCTTTTGGACGGAAAACGGGAGAAGACGGAGAAAATTGGCGGAGAGAAGTTCGAACATCGAAAATGAAGGTATCTTGTGATAACTAGATGGTTTTTTTCTTCTTTTTTCTAAGAATGTTTTGTCACGTGTCAGTGTAGGAAATCGCGAACAAACAAATACCTGTTTTAATCGTTCTGTTCTAAGCATTTACGTCCACAAGGTATCTCTTTGTGCTAAATCGATCATGCTCTACAACTTTGTAATTCACTTTTTTCCTCTATCTCGTACCGTTTTAGAGATAACAACGTTAATTCCACCGTTTTCCACCAGGTGGCGCTGTAAGTTTCATCCAGTAGCGCATAGTCACTTTACCATGCCTAGACACCACTCTTATGAAGATAGCTGCAGCCATTCGGTAGTTAAAAGGGTGGTAAGGGACTTTAGTGGATTTCTTCTGTTGTTACCCTTGATCTCTAAAATAAGACATTAGTTATGCTTTTAACATAAGTAATTACCGAGATATAGAGGATCTCCCATATCAAATTTTGTGGCGTTTTGGCGTGTGAATCAATTTCCTTCCTGAGACTCCAATGGGAGGAACGTAGTCCTACGTTTAAAAAAATTAAAACAAAGCAAAAAAAGTTAAGGGTTAAAAAATATTAGAAGCGAGTTTCTCGTTACCTAGTGCTGAACTTGTCAAAAAACGCAAGAAATGTTAAAGGAAAATAATCTCAAAAGTTGATTGAATTTCATTTGCGCTATCTCTTAAGATGTTCTAAATTTTGATATTAAAATTACAAGCTTCAATTTATGAAAATGCAAGCAAATTTTTACGGTGTAAAGAAACTTATTGTTCTTTATAAAATGATTATTTTAAATTTTTAAAAAACCAAAAAAGAAGTTTTGTAAATCTGAATTATACTTACCCAATAGCATGTCCATATTTCCCCATATCTAATTTCAGGAGTTCATTAAAAGGCTGAAAAAAAACAATGTTAAAGATTTTGGGAGGGAATTTTTTTATTTTTTTCAGTATTCAATTATCTTAAATTGTAATGAAACAAGAAATAAAACCTCATTACTCTAAAAACTAACGCCATAGAAACGCAAAGTATTCAAAAAAACGTCCATAGTTTTACCTATCGCTGTGTTTATACGTGCATGGAGTTTCCTAAAAATCGGTAAACTGTAACGCTTAAGAACGATTTCCAAAACTGAAGACTTAAGTTTAAAAACTGTAACAGTTATAATTGATAAAATTTAACGAAAATTAAATTAAATATTAATAGAACTTGAATTAAAAATTAATTAAAATTCTTTTATCCTTTTTTCAGAGGTTAGACAAAAATTCAGGCCACATAAAGGAATAATTTTGACTAATGGTCATTCCTTTATTCAGAAAATTGTTGTCCTGCTTTAGAGCTACAATGGCGTGTGGCCTCTGAGGAAGAATCGCCATTTTGGCTCTTTTCCAATTTTCTTCCATTTTGCTTTCATTCTAATTGTATTGTTCGTTCTAATTTGCTTTTTTGTGTTTTATAATAAGGTTTTATTAATACTTACCTTTTTTTTATTTTTTAACTTAATTTTTGAAGTTCTAATTTTAAAAACTGTAACCTGCACTTCTGTAATGTTTTCAAATGTATTCATATTTAATAGTACACTGGTTATATTAAATTTAATTATGACTGATAGAACAGCCTATTTATTAGAAATCATGCAAAACTTTATTTCGCATGTTAATTCATGTTTTTTATGTATGCTAGGAATTTCGATTATTGCAAAAAAAAAAAAAAACGATTTTCGGTTAAACATGTTTTATTCACCTCCGGTTTAACCTGACCGGTTTTTAACCAAAATAACCGGTTTTTGGTTTTCGGTTTTTTTTTAAAAAAGCAACGTTTGTGGACAGAATTTTTTATTAACAATAATATATAATAAGTACAAGTATTAATACAATAAATAATTAATGTAATAAGTAATTAATACAATATGTAATAATAATAAATGAGTAATTATTGCAATACGTAAGTATTATAGACAAAATTTCTTATTAACATTGTTTTCACAAGAAATTAATTCATTGGCCAATATTTATCATCTAATCTGCTCATAAAGACTCTTTCAGCAATGTGTTGATCCGTGAATCGACACCTTTCATCGGAAACAACATCATTGAACGTAGATACTAATCTTTCGGACGCCACAGAACTTCCGACTCCTTTTTGGCTACAAAAAACATACGCCGTTTGCAGACAAATTTTTTATTAGTATTGTTCTTGCTGGAAATTAATCCATTGGCCAATATTTATCTGTTCATAAAGACTCTTTCAGTAATCCGCCAACCAACAGACGGCTCGAGGAAGCGGTTGTCGGCGATTGGCCTAAGATGATGAAATTCAAAGCATTATTACTTGGCAAATTTTAGTCTAGTCGAACCTAAAATTTAGCCTATCTTCCGACCCGGTTTTTGGATTAAAAAAAAAATAACCGGTTTAAACCGGGCAAAAAAATAACCGAAAAAAACCGGTTAACGGAAACAAAAGAAAAACGGTTTTCGTTTTAAACCGGTAGGTTTTTCCAATCCCTAATGCATGCTCTTTATTTTTTTAAATGCATTATTGAGTTTTATCATTTTCCAGCCATTTTTTTTATTTAATTCACGATTTCCGAACTAGTTATTACAAAATAGTTATTCACTTTCGGATTTGTTTCAGAACCTTTAGACTGTTCGTTTCACAACGCCGAGACTAGAACTTTTAAACGATAATGCATTGGGAAGGAGGTGACGGGCAGTGAGTAAGACGAATACATTTCCAGACATCTTTGTTAGCTCGTGATCTTTTTCCATACTGCTAAGTAAAATGTAAATATCTCCCCCTTCATTTCTTTCACTTCACCCCTATTTTGGTGAAATCAACTCCGCTTGGCGCATGCGCAAAAGCGCGGAGGGTTTCCGTATCTGAGAACGAACAGTACACGGGTACCGATGGCGGTCCATCCATTGAAACTGCATGTGCGCAGCATTCTTTACAATTATTTCAGAAGATCATTCTTTTTCCCAATTCCCCTCCCCATCTTTGTGTACTGGGAGTCTGATGGTCAGATCCGAATACAGTTCAAATAATTTTTTCCTCAATTCCCCCCCATCTTCGTGTACTGGGAGTTTGTTGGTGAGATCCAAAAATACAGTTCAAATAATTTTTTTTCCAATTTGCCCCTATCTTTGTGTACTGGAAGTCTGATGGTCAGATCCAAAAATACAGTTCAAATCATTTTTTAAGCATGTAACAGCAATTTGCTTGCGGGAATCGAGCTCAAAGTTGAGAGAAAAAAGAGAGGAACTCGGAATCTTAACGAAAGAAAGAAAGAAATAAAAAAAGTAGTTCCTCTTGTACTGTGAAAATCCGAGCTTCAAGGAGTGAAAATTATCGCATAACGCGCAGGGAAAAGTGGCGTTTCTACGTCCTCTACAGAGATGTAAAAAAGAGAGATTCGAACCTCTAATCCGAAATATCGTAGCTTGATATTGCTTTAGGCTGGACATTCACGAGCTCTCCACTCCACACTAATTCGACCGCTCCATGCCAAAATCAAGCGGTGTGTTCGGAAGTTTGGATATCCAACCAGTCTGGAAATCCGTTTGGACTGCCGGGCCATTAATGCTGAAATGCGCCCGGTCTAGATACGTGGGGGAGGAGTGGTGCTCTCTCGCTCTATAGGAAATCGCAGCAGGCCGGGGTTCGCATTTTAGGGCCAGGGAGAGAAGTAGGCGCAGTAAGGGATCGGAGTGACCCGTAGCGGATGGATTTGCATTGCGTGGAGCAGCCGTGAATAGCCAGCCTAAATCTATGGGTCAAAACTGGAATAGCGTAAAGCACCACGACGGCATTTGCGTGGAGTGTAGCGCTTGTGAATGACTGGCTTTAGGATTCTTATTCATAGAAAGAATGCCTGGCCAGGAACGTTTTCATTTTAATTAAAGCGAAATTGAAAATTCCGCTTTGAAGTTAATGTCCATAGAAAGCATTTTTTTAAATCATAGAATAAAAATTGACAAAAGCACGCTAGCGAAAGATTGGATGAAATATTAACATTGGTTTCAATTTCACTACAACAATAAAAAGCATTGTTACAAATTGCGTTTAAAATTAATTTTGAAAAATTTGTTGAAATCAGAGAAAAAATTACCCAAAAATAAAACTGGTATCCACTGAAAGGCTAATTTTGAAAAATTTTTACATGGTGTAAAAATAATTTCTGTTCTATAATATGTTTCAAAGTTAGTGAGGAAAAACTTTAAAATTGGAGTTAATTTTTAATTAATTTAAAATGTAATTAAAATTTTGAAAAATCCTTGCTCAGTGGGCACCTACTACCAAGAAATAACGTGCCAAATTTGACATCACGCAATGATCTGCCCTACAGACCGTTTTGAACGACCTTTGCATCACGAAATTTACAGAAATTATGCCAGCCTAAGACATTATCATGTTAAAATGCAAATGACTTCAGTGGGATGGTCACAAATAATGACTTGTCATCTCTCTTTTTACTTTCCCGTATACGAAGAGAAAGTATTGTAATCGTCAAAAAATTCGAACTCGAGATTTTGACGAATCTCCACGTTTCAGACCTCCCTGAGTCCGAGAAACACAATTTTGGAATTATGTCTGTGTGTCTGTGAACACGATAACTCGAAAACTATGAGAGGTACGGGGATGAAATTTGGTATGTGGTCTTTAAACATAATTTGTAGCTTTCTATCAAATTTTGGACAAATTCTTCAAAGGGAAGTCTGTCTGTCTGTATGTCCGAAGTCATGCGAACACTATAACTCAAAAACTTGAATAGCTAGATGGATAAAATTTGGTTCACAGTTTTATCGTCATGAATGTAGGTCCGTATAAAATTTTGGGCCAAATCCGTCTACGGGTTGACTGTCTGTCGGTCTGTAAAATCGCATACTTGTATCTCATAAGCCCTTTGGCTTAGATGAATAAAACTTGATATCGCGAATGCTAACATTAATTATAGATCTGTGCCCAATTTTTATCTCAATCGGTTGAAAAACAGGTGTTCAAATTGCATATTTAGTTCAAAATGCACATTACGACTGTTTGTTGGCGAGCGTTTCGCTTATTTTATTCAAGTGAGTATGGTTGGCGTTTGACCTTGGCGGAAATTGAAGCGAGCCGCAAACACGCGCTTCGGAAATTATGGCAATCCCCAAAACGAAACGTTTTGACATTCTCCAGATGGACTCCTGTGATTAACCAGAGGTGTAGAGAAATGTTGTGCGATATCTATAGTAAGATTTCGTACTCAAAAACCTTAAATAAAGTTGTGGTACCTCAGCGCGTAAAAAATTGCGAACATACGCAATTTTTATGCAAAATATGAAGTTTTTGGGAATTCATAAAATTTATATGTTTCATTGTAAATCACCATTCATAATTTTTTTCAAAATAACCAGGCCTTGGGTAAATACCCCAAGAATATTTACCTACCAACTGGGTGTTTACCCACCCCACATTACTGGTCGTATGCGAGAAAGTTTCGGGGAGGTCACTCCCGCTGGTTTCATCAGATGTGTGTCTTCTCTTTCTCTCAAACAGTTTTATAAATTAAATCAATTTCTCTAGAAAATTAGATTTAATAACTAGATAATAAAATCGACTATTCTTGAACTATGTGTCACGACCCCAAAAAGGGTTGCGTAAAGTAATGTAGGGGTCTCGAGAACAATGCCAATGTGTGTTTCTGAAAGCTACTTCAATGCAAATTGATAAAATTTATTCCAAAGCCAGCATGATTCAAAACATTTCATCAAAATATAGGGCGAGTCTAAATTGTTTTATTATATTATTCCACTCTGAGAGGCAGAAAAAGTCGAAACGCGTCGAGCACGAACAAGTCATCGCCTGTGACGTCGTTCTGTACCTGCCTAGGTAGCATATTTCCTAAGCAAGATGGCCTGGTCGATCCCGCACGATGGATCGGACGTGGCGGACCTGGGGTTTGGCCTCCATGATCACCGGACCTCAACTCACTGGACTTTTTCCTTCGGGGGCACATGAAATCTTTAGTGTACGAGATGCCTGTAGACTCGGCTGAAGATTTCGTGGCGAGAATCGTGGTTCCGCAGTCAAAATCAACACACCACCAGGTTTGAGAGGGTGCGCCAGTCAATCCTTCGCCGGTGTGAACTGTGCAACGACACGCGTGGCCGCCACTTCGAGCACTTGCTGTGAATTTTTCTCTGATCAATAAATCAGATTGTGCAACTTTTGGTATCGTTCATTCGCGTTCCCAACACTGTTGTAAGTTCATGTTGAAATTCCAATTTTACTCTTTTCTGCCTCTCAGAGTGGAATGCGATCCTATGTCCCATGGTAATTATTTCGCGTCTGGATGGGTACTATCACCCCTGTTATTTTGTGAAAACGATTTAGACTCGCCCTGTATAACACAAAACCGTATTTAATTATGTTTCTCTTTGTTTATCATTTATCAAAACTCCATTTTGTTACCTGTTTTTTACTTATATGTACATTTGGGGTCGCGAATAAATTTTTGTCCTTAGTTGGCGATAATATTTTTGATTCCGAAATAAGATCGCGAGCGGGAAAAAATCAAGAAAGTCGATGGTGTTGTGGGTCTTGAACTCGGGGTTCTTCCCCTACGGATCTTGTATTGTTGGGGAGAATGCGGCATTACAAATACAGTTGCATAAAAAACTTGGAAGTGCCATATTGATTTACAAATTCATAATAGTTTATAAGTAGAGGGGAAAAGAATAAGTAATTAGAAGAAGAAAAGATAGGATTTCGAATATACCACTGGATCCAGACCAGACTACAGAGAGAGGGTATGACAGTCCGGGCGCCAGTCTTACAGGACAATGGAGACAAAATATAAGACCCGTTTGTGCGACTTTTCTTAAGCTAAATATGTTGGAGGGGGCCCGGGTGTCACTTACCTTCGCCACGTCATTGGTTTTGAGTAGCGCTTTTAGATTGATATGTACTATTTTGTATCGATATATAGGGTTCCCACTTATATCCGTTCCCTCCCTTAACTTCTAAACAGTGACAGCTTAAGCCATAAAGTTGGTGTCTAGGCATTGTAAAAAGGCTATGCGCTACTCGATGAGACAACTTACAACGCCATCTACCGGCAAATTTTGGAATTAGCGGTCCTATTCGTAAACGGTGAAAAATACAAGAAAAAAGTCAATTAGAAAGTTGTAGAGCACTCTCGATTTAGTACGAAAAGATACCTTGTGCGCAATAATGCGAAGAACTGAACGCTTAAAATGCACATTTGTCCGTTCGAATTTTCCGAAATTAGGTAGTTCCGAAAGGGGGGTGTAACGGATGTAAGTGGGAACCCTGTATATGAAAACTGTATTATTTATTTGAAACTGCTTTCAAACAACTGTTTTCTTGATCCTTGCCTCTAATAATTAGCAGTGGCCAGCTTGCCCGATGGCGAGTGGGCCCCCTTACACATAAGCCAATATGGGGCCCCAGATGTGTTTGTGTGTAAGAGAGAGAAAGGGAATAACTCTTTTTTTCTAGCAAATTTCCTGCGCTTTTTCTGAGCAGACTAGCAAGTAGGTCATACGGTGTATTTTAAAAGAACTTTGTCTTTATGGAAATCCATTTTTGAAGTGATGAATGATATTAGTGAAATTCTGAAGCTAAGGATCATAAAGATGCTATTAGAAATCCATTGTCTGAGTAGAACTTGGAATCCTATACTATATTGCTATCTATTGAAAGGGAATTTTTAGATGATTTGGTTGCAGAGTAATTATTGACAAATTTGCACCGTCATCTAGTGAACTCAAACATCTGTTGACTTGCCTTTACTGAAATGGACCGCGTGTTATACACTTCTGTACTTTTAAGTTGTTAATCTTTGACAGTGAGAAGTATTCTTTAAAAACAATGAAATTGTTAAATAGTTTGCACTTTATTTTCTCTTTGGTTAAAAAAATTCTCCAAATAACAATACACAGTCGACGCTCGTTATAACGACCCTCTGCGTCCCACAGCAAAAGGTCTTTATAACGAGTGGTCGCTATAGTGGATATAATTAAAAACTGTAGACATGCACGCTCAGCAGTTCCATATAAATAATTTTTAAAGAGATTCCAACTAAATACTCAACTTATCTTTTATCATTGGTATTAAAAACAAAATTTTATCAATTAAAAATATATTTCTAAAACAGATTTTAAAGTAGAAAATAAAGGGTGTCATATACTTACAAAACATTTATTTTCTAAAGAAAAAATCAGAAATGGTTGTTTGTCTTTTCTGCATATGTCCTTTTTGCAAAACATAATTTTCCATTTCAGTTAAAGATGATAAATAATGCTCTGCCTTTCAAAAAGACATTTTAAAGTCTCAATAGCACTTGAAACTTTTTTTATTCTAGGCTATTCTAATTTCCGCGCTGTGGTGAGTGGTAATTCTCCCCTCCCCCTGTCAAAGTTGAACTGTAACACTTAAGACTCTACATCTACGAAGCTTGGCAATACAATAATCAAGGTCATTTACGTTTAGAAACATGTTCTTTTTGGAAAAATACCGGGAAGAGTGTTCACTGAATTCGGACGTTGTTTTGGTATTAGGCGACACTGTACGATCGTTATACCGGAATTAAAATGACATAGTGCATAGGGAAACACAGTTGGGGATTTTATCACTAGTCGTTATAATGGAATGGTCTTTATAATGTGTGGTCGTTATAACGCGCGTCGACTGTAGTTCCAAAATTACAGTATGCTATACAACAGCCAAAATCATTTAATACCCCAACATAAAATTGTATTTCTTACTTCCACTAATATGTATAATGTGTGTATACTGACTAGGAACAAATTATTATATTAACTTATTGATTTTAATTTATTTTATTAGTAATCAATGAAATTAAAAAAATATATTTAAGATAGCAGTGTAGATGTGATAGGGCCACCATTGCCTCGTGGCAACCACTATTTTCAGACTTAGCCCGCCACTGATGATTAGCATGCATCTATGTTATGCGCATGCGCAAAGTTATACCCGACTTACCCGCTTTTCGTCTGTCCCATTTAACGCATATTGTATAGCAATGCATTCGGAAACCCTCCGCGCTTTTGCGCATGCGCCGGGCGGGGTTATTTTCACCAAAATAGGGACGAAGTGAAGAATGGAAGGGTGATGTTTACACTTCATTCAGCGTGATCTAGCAAAGAACTCCGGAAATGCTCTCATATGACTCATTGTCTGACACCCCTTCCCGGTGTAAAATCGTCCTGTGGCGCACCGTGCTACGCCATCTTACTCTGATGTATATTAGCCAATATCCACCTCCGGACATGGGGAATTCCTTTTGTCTAGTGGTTAGGATCTTCGGCTCGGAACCCCGCCGCTCTATCCCGCCGCCAAAGTGGTGACTCGCGGAGAAAGAACACGCAACAACAACTTTCAGTCCCACTAATAGATGGCAGCACCAAATATCAGGTCAATTCCATCTTCTGCTACATTCACCAGATGGCAGCACGACAACTCCTACAGCAACGCATCTCTCCCAATTCAAGGCCTATGACACATTTCACAGCACGCAAAGTCTATGACCATTTCATAGCACAAACTCTGCACCTGCCTGCGCACCACCAATCTGGACAGCAATCTGCGCATATGCACGCAACACATCGCTTCCTTGATATTCAGATAACATCAAACAAGCTGGGGGTTGCTCCTGTGGCGTACCGTGCTACGCCATCTTACTCTGATGTATATTAGCCAATATCCGCCTCCGGACATGGGGAATTCCTTTTGTCTAGTGGTTAGGATCTTCGACTCGGAACCGAAAGGTCCCCGTTTCTATCCCGCCGCCAAAGTCCAAAGGTGGTAGTCTCGGAATCCATTGCCGAACTATAATTTCTGAGTATTATTGTGTTTCACTGGGGACAAGTAATTAATTTCCTTTAACAGGCATTTATATGAAAGAATGTTTTTCAGTCTTGTGGGAAATAAGTTCTGTGGCAATGGTCATTTCCGAATCGATGAGTCACTTCTTAATGCTATACTAAAATTCTCACCTTTTTGAAGAACAACCACAGAAGTTGGAGTGTGTTTCGCCGTGGAATGAAAGGCACTCCTCGTTTCTTCCAATAATTGTCATTTCTCGTTACATACCTGCAAATCAATTTGTGAAAATAGTTAGTGTGAAAATAAGTGGGTTAATGTGGAGTTTACGGTACCCACTTACTTCGTTTCTCTTAGGATCGCCAACTCTTTGCCGCCAAGAACGGAGATGAGAGAACATTTGTTTTGGATGCGTCTAGATGTTTTTAATGAGCGACAAACGCGCATGCGCACAAATTGATCTTTTCATCTGTGCTTTGCGTATCAGGCTATATTGCGCCACGTTCCGATTTGACTGTTTTGTTCATCTCTTCGATGTGATTGGTCGATTGATTCGAATTTGAATAAAACTTCGTTTGGAATTCTTCGGTTTGAATATCGGTTCAGTACTGCGTATTTTATTCTGTGTGTTTCGGTTCTCAATGAATAAGCTAAGCCACAAGTATTCCACGATGCTGAAAGAGAAGTCGCTGATGTTTTTTCAACTTAGAAAATTCTCCTGGTACACCCTTGAAATGCCACAGGCATTACGTGCGGAAATTCTCGTTTTCGGAATTTTTAAAAAACCTAGATTCCTAACGTTCAATGAAAAAGCGAAGCTACTAATTTCCTGCTATGCTGAAACCGAGGCCGCTGATGTTTCCTTAAGTTAAAAAAATTTGCCCGGTACACACTTGAAATGCCGCAGGCATTGCGTGCTCAATCTCTCGTTTTCAGGTGATGCATGCGCAAGAGAGCAATAAAAGGTGCACTGCACATCCAAAACAGTATTTGGCGACGGCACATGAAATTGCGCCAAGAAAAATTGGCGAGAAACAGATAAGTACCGTAAACTCCACATTTACCCGATGTAATAAACTCATAAAAGTAAGTATAAATAAATATTTTAAATGCTTTTAACTACCAAGTTAATTTATAGAATAGAAAACTCATGATATTTTAAAAATCATTTGCAACGACAGTCTCTATTTATTCAACATGCGCTATGCTGTGCGTGTGTCAAGCATTTACATGAACTCTTAACTAGTGCCTACTTTAGTCCATTTAACTTTTTAGTTCACAGCAAGGGGCATTTCCTTTTGCGGCGCGAATACTTTTTCCAAATTCTAAATTAATTCAGTTTCCCCTATGAACATCTGTTGAGATAGCATCTTTACAGTCAACTGTATCTAATTCCACTTCAGCGGTATGACGTTTCGCTTATTTTTTTCCCCACTGCGTTAGGGGCTCTTGTTCGTTTTACTGCCTTTTAGCCTATTTTTTCCTCTACATGTGTTAGGAGTATACGAGAAAGTTTAGGGGAGACCACTCCCGCTGGTTTTTCAATCCAACCAACGACTCTCGCACGGCGAAACCATGATTTGATTCAGCATCATCATTTGAACTTGACGATCCTTTGTCAGGTTCTGTTCTTTCTGTTATATCCATATTTCTTGTTTAGTAATAAAGAAATATATTATTTTTTAAAATTTTCATAACTAATTTTTAACAGATCTAAATATTTTCATAAACGATGCTGAAAATGGTAATTTTTGAAGAATTATCACAAAAATATTAATCCAAGTCAAATAATTTATTATAAATTAAAAATTCATTTTGTTTATATAGAAATTTTCAAATATTTAATATTGGGAAATATTTATTTATTCAAGGGTTATTTGTGTATACAATGTATCTTATCTGAGAGATAAATTAGATTATGATTTTTTTAAAGAAATTTTAGAACTTTTCACATTCTACAAATACATTTTCTCAATATATTCTATAATTCTTTTAACTTACCAGTATAGCGCCGTAAATAATACCACCACTGTAGAAATAAATATAGGTATCACCGTATACAAATCGTATCCAAACATGTCTCAATGACCTTTTGAAGTCTGCCTTCCAACTAATTCTTCCTAAAATATTATTTGATGATTCAAAATTTGAATTCCTAAAAGAACTCCTCCAGTTCTAGGACGAAAACATAATGTCTCTTTTTCTTTCACTCTCAATTCCACTTGCGCTCGCTAATCGTCTGCTTGTTTTTAATATCCTTGAAGTTGCGTCATCTCAACGCAATATAACTGTGACTGTTGTCATCTGCGGACTTCCTCGTCACTTCTTCCGCTTCTTTTGTTGAATCTCATTTGTTTTTGGTCGAGTCAATGTCATGAAATGACTTTGCTTAGAGCTCTTCTGTATCAGTGACTAAGAGATTACGATATGTTTATCATGGAATTGATAATCATGGGATTTTTTTTATTTTTCTTTATCTTGTGTGGATGATTTAATCTTGACATTAAATGAACAAAGAATTTGGATGATAATACTATATTTATCACTCGACAAGTGCGAAATTCGATTGCGTGTTCTGAGGAAATGAAATCAAAATAAAGAACCGTAAACTTTTACACGTGTTTGGAAGATAGAATCTATACTTATAATAGGCAATGTTTGTGTGTGTGTGTGTCTGCGATGTCCAGACGAATCTATCGCACTTGCTGCTATGAAATTTGGCACACAGGTAGTCGTAATGGTGACTGAATGCACCTCGAAGCCGAAATTTTAAAATTTGATCTAGAAATTCTTTTTATTTAATGTTTTGTATTGTTTTGGTTGATTTTTCGCACTAATTTATCAATAGAATGGTTTCGAATAATTGTACGACAACAATAGATACACCATCGGAAAGAGCTCGCGATTTCCGTTCTAATGAAGTTAGTTCTGAATTTCTAGCGTAATTTACTGAATTTTGAGAATTTTTTAAAAAATAGTCACTTTTCAAAAATAAAATTTTCCGGAATTCTTAAAACTCTTGCATCCGATGTTCTAATAAAGATATCATTTTCGACTTTTTTTGGTAGTAAATCAATTATTTTTTCTCTTATTTAAAACAAGAACGGTTCAAATATTTTATTTCTTCGCTTTTAGATTAATTTATTTCTAGATGGGATCAGAGAATTTTTCCCCAACGCCGAAAGTGAAGAAGCACGCCGTTTCGCACTTTTTCACCTTGGCTACGCCATCTAGCGGAAAATAAAACAGCCGTGATTTATTCCCTTCCTTCTCTGCACACAGTCGTAAATTTCTTGAAGTCCTGATTCCACGGGCAAGTCCGTGCGCGTACTGCTAGTTGCTTATAAAACTTGATTTCGCCTAATTGCCTAATTTTAATGTCCCTTGCATGAATCCGCAAATATTTAGCTATTTGTTACTGCGTGTTTAGTTAAATATACATATTTTGATATATCTTCTCGTTATATTCAATGCTTATATTTGCATTACTTTTATATACAGTCGAACCCCGGGAATTCGAACTAATTGGGGTTGACCGCTGTTCGGATTATCCGGGAACTTTGGTAAAATACTCTTGATATTCCAATTGCAGTAGAGTATTAAATCTGGGTGCTATGTGAAAGCGTATGGAAATAGCACGCGGCGATTCGCACGGTACATTGGTAAACAAGTTGAGGGTAAAAAGAAGATATTTTCTACTAATGTGTTTGTTTCTACTAATTAAGGTGCTGTATTCATTCTTAAAGACCACTTCAAATACTTCTTTTAAGTTAGGAATAAACATTAGCTTTGTGTTGGATTCGTAATTGTTATTTTTCCTTCATTCTTCAGTAAAAATTTTTCAGAAAATTAAAAAAAAAGTGTTCGGATTATACGGAATTTCGGATTACAAGTGTTCGGATTTCCGGGGTTCTATTGTATTTTGTTTTTGTGCTAAATATAGACAGGAGCATATTTCTAATTCCTCGATTAAGAATTACGTAATAGCTTAGGAGCAGTCTATTTAATATTCTGTGAGGGTGTGTGGGCACTGGGAACGATGCTTCTTTATTTATTTGTTATTTTGTGTGTATTAATTTAATAGCCTCTTTTCACGCCTTTCAGATATTTGTTAATTTATGTGTACGATGTGCAAGGTTGGTCCTAAATGGTTGCAGAGTTCTTGTTGATTAATTATGTATGCCTTGAATAGAAAGACTGAAATCCGAATGAGTTTCTTAGATAGGTCAACAGGCTAAAACGGTTATAAAAAATGGGATTATGTAAGTTTCAGCAATCCATTTACTACATGACAAATTGAAATGTTGCTACTATAGTAATGAATTGAAATCTCACAAGCGATTACTAAGTTGAACAAATGGATAAAATATTTTATAATTTTTTTCTGAGGTGAAATTAAAATCAGAGTGTAATTAGTGTTCCAGTTAAACAGTACCGGTTGGTTGCAAAAGCGCACATGGAAAGATTAAAATTATTAACTATTTAAATTATTTTTCAGGGAAAATCGTCTCGGAATCTATTCGCTAATGGTTTTTCAATGTCTTCCTTAAATAGTAGATAGCCAAATTTCAAAGAAAATCATTAGAAAAATGTTGGTTACATGATACTTCCAAAA
>BGPR01034857.1:0-16268 GCA_013235015.1 Araneus ventricosus
CTCGCGTATATAAAATGTGCAGTTGGAAAAATGAGATTCAAAAACTTATATAAAAGCAACGAATAAACTAAATTATCAAAGATTTTGCAAAAAGAAATGAGGTTGAGACAAAGCAAAGCATAAGAGTATAATTTTTTCGATGGATTTCATTTCCGATAGGTTCACAGAACTTTGTAATATTGGGGTCGACATATTCTACGCGTAATAAAAGTTAGAATGAAGTACCCTTAGAAAGCTAATTCTTTTGTAAAAATCGCTCTATTTAAACTTATTTATCGTTTTTATAATATGAACCATTTACTAACAAGTAAAATAAATGAGCAATATTTTCTAGTCGGAATAGAGAGTCAAAAACTGGGATTATCCTGGCTAATACCAGGCTTGTGGCCGCTTTTGACTTGTGTTGTATTCTCAAAATTCATGCTTTCTTTTCATGTTTTCAAACTGGAAAAACTGACATTTCCTGTAAAAATGTACAAATAACTACGAAGAAAACTTATTTCTCAGTAGAAAATAATTATTCTGCGTTAAGTTGTAAGTAGAATTCAGAAATCGCATCTTTTCCCCCTTTTCTTCAACGCAATTAGACCATGAAGAGTTTGATAACGTAAATGAGTGAGAATATCAAGGAGTTCTATGTAATAAAATGAATCCACTTTTGGAGATCACACTGAAATGAATACTTTTGTTAGTGTTTAGAAAAAATAGAAAAAATATCTAATAAAGACAGAATAACAATAATAGAAGCAATTTATCTGGTACGCGCAAGTGCAACATCATCCAGGAGAAATTGCGAAAACAATATCAAAATAAATTAAGGAAAGTCAACATTGATAGAGGTAAAAATTCAATAATATTAACAAAAAACGAATGAAAAAGAAAGAGAAGGAAGGAGAATCCGGTGGATGATTTCATTAGGGCTATTTCTCTTTGTCACTATTAAACTAACCTCAACCTAAAGTCATAAAAAATACCATCCACTCTCAAATCAAACGAATCAAAAATATTTGCAACAACCATTCTGCTAGTGTCAAGTCCATTGACAATTTAAATATTAATTTAAAGTTAAACGGCTACCCTGAATATTTTTAAAAATTAAGAATTAAAGAATTTATTAATTTCTTTTTATTAAATTAATTTTTTACTTCTAAAATTCTCCATTGTGCTGGAAATAGCTATGATATTCATGCCATACCTTCTGACATTTTAGTAAAGGCTCCTCTAGAAAATTCTTTGAATTATAAAAATAAAATTATAAAATGCATTAAAACAATTTTATAATACTAAAAAACAAAATAAAAACTATGAAAAAACTATATAAAAACCACAAAAAAATCTTAGATTTTTAGTTAGGGTATCCTCACTAGATGGAGATAGGTGCGCACACCTATAAACAAAGTTTACTTTTGCCGGCTCGTTTTCATTCCACAACAAAGAGATGTAAGATTTTTAAGCATTTTTTTCAGATTATGTTTAAAACACTGTTTTGAATTTCTTCTTTGTAGATAAATGTTTTCGTCCTTATTTTGTTTCCAATTTTTCCGGAATAGGTTCAGTCCTCAGAGGAAAATTTAATTTCGACCTTAAAGTCCCTAGTTTTACTTGACAGACAACCTATTATAATTTTGAATCTGCATGGATGGCGGCCTCTGATGAAATCATCCACCGGATTCTTCTTCCTTCTCGCTCTTTTTCACTCGCTTTTGTTAATATTATTGTATTTTTACTTCTATCACAGTTAACTTTCCTTAATTTGTTTTGATATCTGTGTTAGTGCTTACCTTTTTAAAATGCATGGCGATAGCGTGGTAACTTAGCATTGGATGAAGCTGTCAGCCTATCTATAAGTGAGTATTTCTCTATATTTTCCAAAAAGTCGGGAGCACGCAAACTGAACTTCGTTTATAGTCTGAAAGATTGAATACATATTCAACTGAGGGCCATCTTTATCTTTTACTTTTCTCTATTCAGATATGCCGATCTCGAAAGCCAATCGCACGAAAGATCTGTCGTGTATGGGTGGATAGCAAATGACTGATATTTTTTGGAAGTCAATAATTAAAAAAAAAACATAAAAAATAAAGCATGATCATAAACTTTAAATTTATACAATAAATGGAATTCCCGTCGTGTTTGTTATAATTTTAATTAAAAATCTAGCGAAGGTAACCGTAAAAAAATAATGAATTTCAATATTCGTAATAATAAATTTTCCTTAACGGAATACCTAAATAAAATTGAGAAAAGGAGTATGAAGGTTTCACTACTTCTTTAGCTCACATATAGATGTCGCCACGTCCGAAGAACCTCTAAGAAGGGAAAAAGGAAAAAGATAATTTCTCTCATGAGTTTGATTTTTAGCGAACTTGTAGAGTACTAGAATTTCCCAAAATTAAAATATTCATACTTGAAACTAAAAAAATACTCTGGTACACATTGTTCTTCACTAAAAACCCTTCTCATTTCATCGGGATTCTTAAGTGGACAGTTATCGTGCATGCTTATTTTTGTTAATCAGTATTTTTTAAAAGTTTATTATTTGAGTAAAATAACTTGCTAGAAAACGAAGAAGGCTTTCTTTATCAAATACTAGCAATACCTGCACGGCGTTGCCCGTGGCATCTTGACTTCAAAAAAGAAAAAAATCCGACAATGACATAAAATAAAGTTTTGAAAACGAAATCAAAACAGAAAAATATATTTTATTGCACGCCGCCAGAACATGGGATAGTAACAATGCATGCTGGGAACGTTTACTTGGTAGAAAGCCTCATTTCGAATCTGCGAGAGAAAACGTTTCATATCAAGAAAAAATTAATTAAAAATCGGAGAACAAAGATATTTTAACCGTTCTTCTTTTAAATCAGGAAGAAATGTTCCAGTTATTACCTCAAAAAATTCGAAAACGATAAGAAAATTAGAGCGTCGTATGCAGGGTAATAAGTTTTAATTCTTAAATTTCTTGGGGAAAACTGACTACTTTAAAAAAAATTCTCAAAATTCAGCAAATTATATTAGACGTTCAAAAAAACTTCAATAAGAAGATAATTGTTTGTTCAATCCGATGGTGTATCTGTTTTCTTCCTACGATTATCAGAAACAATATATGGAAAAATGAGTGTGGGAAATCAAAGACAACACTACCAAATATTAAATAAAAAAATTTCTGAAAAAATAGACAACACTACCAAATATTAAATTAAAAAATTTCTGAAAAAAATTTTTAAATCCAGAATTCGAGGTGGATTGAGTCACCAATACGACTAAATGTGTGCCAAATTTCATGGCTGAAAGTGCGATAGATTCGTCTGGACATAGCACAAACATACACACAAACAAACAAACACTTTCTTTTATAAGTATATAGAAGTATCTATACTTATAAAAGGCAATGTTTGTGTGTGCGTGCGTGTCTGCGTTCGATTTCCAGACGAATCTATCGCACTTATAACCTTGAAATTTGGCACACAGGTAGTAGTAATGTTGACTGAATGCATCTCGAAGCCGAAATTTTAAAATTTAATATAGAACATTTTTTATTTAATGTTTTGTGTTGTTTTGGTTGATTTTCCGCACTAATTTCTCAATAGAATAGTTTCGAATAAGTTTACGACAAAAATATATACACCATAGGAAAGAGCATGCGATTTCCGTTCTAATGAAGTTAGTTTTGAATTTCTAACGTAATTTACTGAATTTTGAACAATTTTCTAAAAATAGTCGGTTAAGCCTAAAAAACTTCGTTTGGAATTTCAATTTCTCGCGTCCGCTGTTCTAATTTTGTTATCAATTTGAAATTTGTTGACGTAATAAACATAACGTTTCTCTGTGATTTAAGACAAAAATGCTTAAAATTGAAGAGTTGGTTTAATTTTAATTTTTTTTTTCTGAAGTGTTAAAAAATTTTCGCCTCAAAATTCTCTTTACGGTTCTTCAATCGGTTCTAATCAAGGTCGCGTGACGTGTTTTCCCAACATGCATTTCGTCGAAATCGCATGACGACATAACCCCTTTGCTTCGCGTCGACAGATAATTCTTTTAATTTGTTCGTTTTTATACTGTTTGACAGTCGAGTATACGGCTGATATGAAAAAAAAAGAATTTGGAAGCCCTTCTAGGAGGGCGCCGGTTTTTTTTTTTAATTTTTATTATTTTTTTATTTTTTTTATTTTTTTTTTTGTCTTGACCGAATCAAATCGGCTATAGTTCTAGACCAATGATGACAATTTTTCCTTCTTTTTTGATTACGGATTGAAAAGAACTTTGGAATGAACAGGGGATAATAGCCTTTGTAGCTGAAAATCCCCAAAAAACCTTTTTCAAATCAAATCAAATCAAACGGCTGATATCTTTAGTTAGAGAAGACTAGAAAAAATGAAATATGATTTCAAGGAGCTATTTACATAACATGGCTTCAAAGTTTAAATCTGAAGTGAAAGATTTAATCTCTCTTTTTCTTTTCTTCTTTGATTCAATTTGGATATATTTAAATACTATAGAAATTATGTGTGTCTGTATCTTTCGAGGCGTATTGTTCCATTTGAAATCGTTTAAGATTTCATTCGGTTTTCATTCTTTAACATTTTACCTGGTTTATAGGAATCAATCTTTTAAATCCTAAAAAAAAACTTTTTCGAAAATATCGGTTTATTTTTTACTCTGCACTGTCAAATGTCATTATCGCGAAGAAAAATAAGCGGGAAAACCAATAATTTGTATCTTTTGTTTTGATTTTGATTTCAAAACTTTTTCATGTCATTGTGGGCGGGTTATTATTTTTTTTTTTTCATTTTGTTGAAGTCCTGATTCCACGGACAACGCCGTGCGCGTACTGCTAGTAAGTATATATAATTGTTTGCTCTATCTGATGGTGGATCGTTTGTTCTTCTACGATAATTATTTCTCATGGATCGGCAAAAAACGTTCGAAAAATCATCCAAAGAACAACACAAAACATTAAATAAGAAATGTTCTAAGCTAAATTTTAAAATTTAGGCTTCCAGGTGCATTGAGTCACCATTACGACTACCTGTGTGCCACATTTCATGGCTTTAAGTGCGATAGATTCCTCTGGACATCGCACACACACACACAAACATTGCCTTTTATAAGTATAGATATTAGTTCAGCTTTCAGCAATGAAAGAGAAACACGCAATTCAATATTTGTTTAAACAATGAAAACGAACAATGGAAAGTATTGCTGTAAATTATACCAAAAAATATTCTTAAAAATTTATTAAAATTCGAGAAAATATTGTACAGCAACTTTTTCATTTAAAACAAACTTTTAGAAGTTTACAATAAACATCATTAGAACGGAAATTGTTTATTCTTTCTTATAGTGTTTCTATTTTCTTGCTACGCTTATTTGAAAAAATGAAATGGAGAAATGAGTATGAAAAGTCACCCAAAATACCTGAAATATTAAATAAAAATTTTTTACATTGAATTTTAAAATTTTGGCTTCGAGATGCATTGAGTCACTATTAGTACTACCTGTGTGCCAAATTTCAGGGCTGTAAGTGCAATATTTAATGTCTAAACATTGCACATACACACACGTTCCCTTTTATATAGAGAGAGATTCCTTACTGGAACTTAATTGGAAAGTTTACATTTGTGTTTAAAATATTTATGGAGAATATATAGCTCCCAAAAATAGAGGGTCTACAGCTAAGTCTACAAAAGTCGCCTTTTTAGGTAAAGTTTTTGCTTCTCACTTAGCTCTTATATTTTAGACTGTATGTTCTTGATTGGGAGTTGATTAAAAAAAGAGCGCATTTCTTTTAAAACTTTTAAATCATTTACAAAGCAATTGCCTAAAATAAAACAAAAATTTTAAAGGTAGATTCTAAGTTTTGAATATTTTTAAGACTATATTAGTCTATCGACTTTTGTAAGAGTTTAAAAGAAAAATTATTTTTCAATATAGATCACTGACCATTTTGAAAACAGGAGCTATTAAGAATAAGACTAGGCTCTACAAGCGTATTATTAACGTGATATATCGTCCAGATTAAATCGATATTTTCATATCACGATATTAAATTACCCTTGTTTACTGCCATCCTTATTTATAATTACCTATTTATTATTAAATAAAAAATCGTAAAATTTTAAATCATGTTCCAACCATTTATCGTATATAAATTAGATTATTTTTATTGTTATAAAACATAACAATAATGTTTCTTATGCTAACTTTTCTTCTTTAAATCCGAAATATTAAATTCTATAATAGAATAGCGGTGACAAGGCCTCTAACGCTACAGGAATGTGGGCGTGGCTAACGCGGGAAACAAGGGATGTTGTTTCCTTAGAATTAGAAGAGGAGAGAGAGAGGGGGCGTGGCTACGTACCAAAAGTGACTCGCCCAGAAGGGAAGACTTATTTTCTTAGAAGTCGGAGAGAGGGATCAAAGATTTCTTAGAATTCGCCGCGGTTTTCGAAGGGGGAAGTGAGACATTAAACAATAGACATTAAACAAAATTCAAACCGCAAATATTTAATTAATTAGAATTTATTTATTTTTTCCATTTCTCGGAGGTCTTTACTTTCGTTTCTAGGTCTTTACTTTCGTTTCTAGGTCTTTTCTTTCGTTAAAAGGGTTCTTTCTTTTTCGGACTCAATTTTGGAATTGAATATTTATATATTTTGCAAAATGAAAGTTAGTGTCAATTGATTCATTATTTCTGTATTTCGTGCTTTTTTTTATTTTTTAAGCACTGACAATCAGATCTGAGATATTGTTGGCAAGCTAAAAGCCCATCTTAGACGGGCACAAATCTTCTAGTATACTAATAATAATAACTGTTATGAAAGATGATCATCTGATCTGCAGAGTAATTGGAAAAGGGAGAAAATACTCTCTAGCTTCTCCCCTGGAATTTCCGTTTTAAATGGACATTTTTCAAATTTAATTCACGCATAATCGAAATGTTAACTAAATTCTTTTTCATAAATCTCAGTGTTTATTTATCTATCACAAACCCTCTAAAAAAGTGCTTCAGTGACTAATTTTAGTTTTCACAAACGCTACTACATTTTGAGTCTGGAGGAGGAATAATTCATTTTGAATAGATTAGGAAATGTCCCTATTAGCACAAGATATTGCACGATATCTCTACGACGTTGTCCGATATTCTGAATGCCATACAATATCGTAAAGATATCGAAAGAATATTGCAGAGCTTCTTTTGCTATTATGGTTGTCACGAGTATGTAATGATTTGGAATTTTTCTCATCTTTAAAATTAATTCTTTTTAATGCCGCTTAAATTTTAACTCTAAAACGCACTTCTATTTTAATTTACGGAGTCATGAGATCTTCATGGTTTTTCGGCGACTCCCCGTTTCCTAGCAGTATTTAAAAGCATGTCTGCCTCCATCTTATTCTTTTTAAGTTGTAACTCTTTCCTGGTAAGACGCGCGGCTTCACACGCAAGATTATTAATACCTAGTCATGGTTTGTAATGTTTCAAATTTTATCAAAACTTGAATACTCTGCATATAAATTTAATTATGTCTAATAAACTGTTCTTCGTTCTTCGACGACTGCCTTATTCATTGAACATGAATTTACACTCGGAAAATCGTTTTTTTTGTGTGTGTTTCATTCAATAAATTTCTAAATTCCTAATTTCAATTCATGTATAAACTCTTTTCTATCAAAATTTAAAATAAACCACAATGAGTAATAATTTTCTTATTAATATAAATTCAATTGATCCGATTTGTTCCAATTTTCCTTTGCATATTGCAAAGGCCATTTTTTTCTTCTAAAACATAGCCTCGAATTTTTAGCGAAAATTTGAGAAACTACTACAGTCGGACCTCTATTTAACGAACCTCTGTTTTGCGGATTTCTCTATTTTGCGAACTTTTTCTTGGGACCAAGAACATTTTGCGAATTCCTTCGTAAAATAACCTCCGAATAGAGAAGTGCATTCTCTATTTAACGAACTTTTTCTTGTGATCCAATATATTTTTTTCTCCTTATTTCTCAAAATATTTCTAAACATTTCAAACTTTTTCTTTCTTTTAACACATTTTATGGTGATCAATGACCTTGAAGCTGGAAAATGTCAAAGCGAAAGTGCTTGAGCATCAAAGAAACAAATTTAATTCTTCACGAGGTGGATAAAGGCGTGAAAAAAAAGGATATAGCTTTAAAATTTGGTATTTCTCCAAACCGCTTATCAACCATAATAAAAAAATCATGATAAGATACAAAATTATGATTCATCGAATTCTTGTTCAAAATGTTTAAAAGCTTGTGTCTATGAAGATGTGAATGAGACAGTTTTGAAGTAGACAGTGTGAAAAATAAAAACAATACAACAATGAATTGCGATGAAGACGAAGATGATGAAGATGGAAATGATCATGATGCAGAAATCAACAAACCTTCGTAAGATGAAATACTAAAATTCATTAATTTTAATATAAAATTATTTTTTTAATTGAAAATACAGTGTATTCCCGGACGTTTTGTTTTATTCTTGTTTTCCTTGCAGATTTCTTTTTGATGGGTAAGATATATAAAACAAATAGATATTAATTTACAAAATAAAGGTGTGATTAATTACTTTTTAAATAATATTTAGTGTTTATGAATTTAAAATCTGTTTTGTGTAGTTTAAAGTATTTTAAAAGGTGAATCTCTATTTAACGAATTTTCCATATAACGAACTTTTTTTCGGGATTTAGCGACTTCGTTAAACAGAGGTTATATTGAATATAACGTTTAAATATTGTTTTTTTATATACTTCACAAAGTACTTTTTATTTATTCTCGTTACAATGCGCGAATATCAAAAAAGAACCAGCTGCAAAATTTTATAGAAATATAGGAAATATCAGATAAAGATATAAGTACTTAAGAGACTATTTTTTAAAAATTGGAATATTTTATTATGAAAAGAGACTGGGAAGGGGAATGGTTGTATGGTGGCGACATCTATTTGCAGCATTTGAAATCTGTTTTAAAAAGGAAATCAAAAATTTTTATTCAATATTTTTAAAGCGGTCAGGGGCTTAGTACAGCTTGGTAGAAGGAATTTCATAATCTGAAATAGGTATGCCAATGCAGTAAACCATGCAATTTTCCACTATATAATTTCCATAAAGCCATTATAGCAATTGAATTCCTTTTGCACACAATTCTATTTCACAATAATAAAAACGAGTAAGTAAATAACTGATAAATAAAAAAAGTCAAAAAAATCAAATATTTAATTAAAAACAATTTTTTTAAACGCATTTTTATTTGTTTACTAAACAGCGGAATTTCTTATTTTTATTACTCTCAACTTTATTATCTTTGGATTAATTTGTTCTGAAACTCACTACCAGATGGCGCCCCTGGTAGGTAATAAAAATTAATTTAATCGATGATTAACTGATAATTTTGTTCTGAAATATTAAACACTGAATTAAAGTAATGTAGCATCGAAAACCCACAAGTGTCCAAAATTTTAAAACTCTTTAAAACTTAATTACAAATATCTTAAAAATTTAAAACTTTAAGTGTATGAAAAATCGGGTGCAAAACTCTGTTTTTACAAACATGAAAAGAGTCAAATTCAATAAGACTGTTTAAATGAAAAGAATTGCAAACGAAATGTAAACGGTTATATTAAAATTTAGCTGCTTCGAGATGCCACGTTATAGCCTATACCAGGGCTCCTTTAACTGCGCTTCCAAAAATTGGTCATGTGAGCTCAGAAATTTTCAATATTTTTTTCATGTTTTTAACTATTTTTGGGCAAAAATATAAAAAAAACTCCTTATCTTCGAACATTTCACTAATAATAATTTAATGCCTATCTTTGCTTCTTTTTATTTGCCATTTCTTAATACCCAATTTCCAGAATTATTTCCCATTCTTGGGATCACAGCACATTTTTTTTAGATGAAAGTGGGGTCTTAAGTGTAAGTTTAATAAGCTATTATCGATAAAAAGAGTTTCACTACCAAAATTGTTGAATTACAAACGTTCCAATGATTAAATACTAAGTAAAATTTATTTACTCGGATTATAAATTTAAAGTTATTTATGCATTACAAAGTATTTTAGTTAAGGATCTTATCAGTGAATGAAGCTTCAAGACCCTATCAGTCAAAGCTTCAGTGAGTGAAAAATAAATTTTTCATTCACTTCTTGATGTAATAAAGTTTTTAATCGCGGTGAGTTTTGTATGGCAGTATACTATTTTAATACTTCTAGAACTCGATTAATTATTAGTTAATCGATTAATTTAATTAAATTTCGAAAAAGATACACATTGTACTGCCTACAAGTGAATTTGAGGAAAACGAATTGTTTTTAAGAATGATATTTATAATAATGAATTATAAATTAAAAATAAAAAGACAATAATTAAAAAAAAAATACTACTTTGAGATACTGATAAAAGTGCGTTTAAAAAATGATTTTGCTTAAGTTTATTTGATTTCTTAGAAAATTCCTGTCGCAACACTGAAGATATATGTATGTTCACTGGCAGAATTGCAGTGACTTCGTAACAGAAGGGTTGCATATTCGAGATCCGATTCTTCCGCGCACCTTAAATCTATAGAGAGTCAACCGCCCTCCCGCTGGTGCTGTGCGGAAATTCGGAAGGGGGGGGGGCTTCTTGCTCAGGTGTCGTCCTGATCACTTTTCAGAAATACGAGGGCCGCCCCGTGATGCTTCGAAAACGGGACGTTAATGTAACTTCACCAAACATCTAACGTCTCATTTTTAAAAGAACCGCCTTTCCATCTTTATGAAATAAATGTTCAATAAATCCCTTTTGTTAAATTGTCATACGGCCTTATTCACCATCCATGGTTAAACCATGATCAGCGGCAGGGCCGGCCTTAAGCCGATTGGACCGATTGCTCCAAATAGGGCCCCACGCCTAAGGGGCCCCGCGCTAGCGTGCTACAAAGAATGCAATCGAATTTATTCAAATTAAAATCAATTAATTATTGTTTTTAACAAGTTATTTTTAAAAACATGTTTTTGTTTCATCACAAAAACATGATTTGTATTAATAAATCTAAGAAAGTTTTGCAAATATATGCAAATATTACTAGCGGATGTTCACGATAAAGTAAAAGTAAAAAAGATTAATTTTTTTTCAAATGTTCAGATGCGAAATAAGAGTATATCCTTCCATTTGAATGTCGTGGACATAATAATAATGGCTGAAAATTCAGTTTGAGTTGAATTTCTAAGCAATTTTTTGAACATCGAGAAGACTTTTTTGTCTCTTATTTTGAATGTCTGAATAATTAATTTATTTTGATTGTCTGATATCAAAAGATTTATCTCTTTTCTACACAACCATTAAAATAATGATGAAAATGTTGATTTAAATCTGGTACTTATTTTTTTTTATAAAACATGCCATTTGAAACCATTGCATATTTCTTTCTACTGTACCAGTCAGTCTTTTAAGATGAGTGTTTTATAGAAATTACAAGTAATTTGCTTACTGAAGAAAAATTCATTTTAGTAGAATAAATTATTAGCACTCTAATTATAACCTTAATTGGAAATAAATAATGTTTTTAAATATGTTTATTAAAATTTTGCAATTGCAAGTTTAATTAGCTGATCTTAAATTTGTAGTCTTGAACTGTTTGCTTTATACTGCAATTATAAATATAGCTAGAGATATTTTGAAAGAATTAGCAGGGGAAAAAAAGGAAAGGTAGTTTCTGAAACCTTCGTCTTCGTGATTTTTTCTAATAACCTTTTTGTAGTTTTATCTCATGTTGTTCTATAATTTAAAAATTCGATCCTATAAATAAAGACTATTGAGATTGATTGAGAGAAAAAGTCTTGTAAATTATTAACCGTTTTGTCCGAAATCAATTGTCAATTATAATTTTGTATTTTTTTTTATAATCAAACTACTGAAACCATTATTCTTGAATGATCCGTTATCTCAGTTTCGTAATAATTTTTTTTTGTTTCAGTTTATCATAATATTTGTTGCCCAAAAACTCCTTATATACAAGCCGGATTATCAAATAGCCAATATAGGCAACTGCCTATGGACCACGTAACTCTTGGGGGCCCGTGGAATTTTTTCAGACATTTTTAGGGTGATTTAATTTTGTGCTTTCATTTGATTTATAATTACATTGTACACGAACATATTCTAATTAAAATCAAGTATCGTTTAAATTTCAGATTATTATTCTTAGGATTTATTTCTTCCTTTCAAATCTACTTGCAGAACATCGTGGTCCAATTTTTTTACAGTGCTCACAAGTCAACAACGCTCTAAGACTTTCCCTGCTATCATAAATACAAGAAAAAAGGGAGTGCCTTTGAAACTATAGCAAAGGGGTGGTCGAGAACTCTGCGTATTTCGTTTCCTGTAAGTAGGAATGAGACATTATACTACCGGAATGGCCCTGGAAAGTGAGAAATTCTTGAACAAAATCGCTAATATTACAACAAACTGATGCCGCTGACATTTTATTGTTCCCGCAGGCTCCCAGCATGTCCGAAGAATCTCTCTTTGCAAGAAGTATGGGGTTTTTGCTAGAGAAGGCACGATGACATATTTTTTCTTTTCTTTCTTTCTTTTTCTGCAGCTCATTTTACTGCTCTGTCTTCTTCGAATCTCTAAAGCCCTGTCAAGAGAGGTAAAGAGATCATGCAATTTGGAGTCTAAAGGCATGAAGGAAAAGGCATGTTATGTGTTTCGGGCGTGGGGGGGGGGGAATGAGCTATCACCCTTTTTGGACACCGCCCTCTTCTTTAGTTGCAAATAAGTGACAGGAAATTGTAACATTTCTCTTTCCAGTCAACCGAGAGAAACAGGACCCACAAAGAAATAAGGAATACTTACACATTTTCGTACTTTGAAAAGGTGAGCTCAGATTATTGTTCCTTTATTTTTAAATTGCTTTTGTCGTATTAAATACTAGCTGTATTCATCGACCGAATGATTCGCAAATTTTATTAACTGTATATTAATTATGCTAACTTACTTAAAATCCGTCAAATTATTCAATTTTTGGTAAGCTGAAGGCATTAATTGTTTCAAAAGAATGAATTAGTAATACAAGGAAAAGAAAGACAGTAAACAGGAAATGTATCAATACTTAAAACTAAATTTTGAGGCAGTGTGTTTTGCATCTTATCAAATTAAAGATTTAGATCTTTACATTCAATTGTTAAAAAAGTATTAGGTTGACTCTTTAAAATCATGAAATTGAATGAAGATTAATTTTCGTTTTGATCATGCAAGAGATGGTTTGTTCAGATTGAAGTTACAATTATTGCAATTTATATAACTAATTATAACCTGATTGTTTAACCTAATTATAAGAAATAAACAAATGTCATAATTTCCAGAGAGGATTATCCTGACTTAAGTAAAAAATAGGTTTAAGTTCATAGCTAAAATTTAAATTTATCAAAATAATAAAGTAAATCTATCCAAAAAGTAAAAAGAAATTAAATTTAAAAAAAATCTAGCAGAGCAAGGAAAATGGACTGTATTCTATTATAACAAATGAAGGTGTTACATTACTATAATCAAAACAAAATAAATTTTATATCTCGTTTTTTAAGGCAAGCGAAACATTAGATTTAAAGATTTGATGAATCAATGAAATTGATTCGTCTTTCATTAGAACATTGCAAACTATTGTTGAAAAATTAAGCATAATTTTTTTCTATTTAAGAAGAAAACTTGTCCGACAAATAAACTTGTAAATTAGATTTGAAAGATATATTTTTGAATTCAAGACAGTGTATAAAAGTTTTTAGTGTCATAATATTTTTTGCATTTATCGCTGAAACATACCATATTCTTGCTTAATTTTTAAATAATTAAATTTTAAAAAAGTTCTCTGAGGCGCACATTCCCATCCTTCATAGTGTATTTGTACCAAATTTGGTAAGTCTAGGCTCAGCGGAACGCAAAAAGACAGTCACATACTCATAAATGCACTTTTCTTGACTGAACCAAGAGAACTCTGTTTTTAATTGAGTTTTCAACATTGCGTTTATCTGTAAATTCGTTTGTTGTCCAGTCACGCCCAAACGCGTTGTTCGACTTTCTTCGAAGTTGGCATGAAAGCTCATTGAAATCATAAAAAGCGACGTATATAGAACATTTTTATTTTATTTCAACCATTTTTTTGGGGTGAGTACAAATTAGTACTTTAAAATTTCGCTGTTTTCCTTCCATTGATTCATATCTTAATGTAATTATTTTAATATAATCTCTGCTGAGCTTATTTAAAATAATAACTAAATTTTTTAGCTACTGTAAAAAATCAGCGGCCCTTCTTTTCAATTATTTTACTTGATAGTCTGAAACAAACCAGCTTATTTTTTCTAATATTTTCAGAATAATGAAATGATCTATTAATTTAATTAAAATTTGATTCCATATGAGGGGTGCCACCTGGTTGTGAATCCGAGGAAAATTGATTTTAAGATTCCTTAATATGTGTAATAATAATTAATATAAAGTTTAAAAGTATCCCATAATAATAGAAATGTTCTATTCAAAAAATAATTCCATAATATGTATGATATAATTAAGAGTAGATAATAATTAAAATAAAAAAATTATTCTTTTTAGAATTACTCAAAGATGTGTTGAAAAATTAATTTTAATTTAATTAATTAATTAAACTTTAATTAATTTAAATTAATTTTTTTGAAATTAAGTTTATTTTAAATGCTAATGACCTACCGGCTTTTTAGCAAGTTGGCTGGGAATCGGGGCTATCAAAAATTGTTTTCAATTGGCCCTGCACTTGCTAAGGTCGGGCCTGATCAGCGGTTAAAAGGGAATTTACACGAACAAGCGAATGCTGACCGAAATGAACTTGTGTTTGGCTCGAAGGCTAAGGATAATTTTAAAAATCGCCAACAACAGAGAAATCGAGATACCATGCCAAAATAGCAATCCGCTAAGGTATACATTTGGCGACGCATTTCGGTCAGCTTTCGCATTATTATAGCAGAACCATCATTTAACCGCTGATCATGGTTTAACCATGGATGGTGAATAAGGCCGTTAGAGTGATTAGAATCAATTACGAGCAACATACGGCCTTATTCACCATCGATGGTTAAACCGTGATCAGCGGTTAAAAGTGAATTTACACAAACAAGCGAATGCTGACTGAAATGATCAACTGGATGTATACCCTAACTGGCGAGTTGGCTAGAAACTCATTCTGCTAGAAGGCTGAGGATAATTTTAAAAATCGCCAACAACCTAGAATTTGAGATACCATGCCAAAATAGCAACCCGCTAGGGTATACATTTGGCGACGCACTTCGGTCAGCTTTCGCATCATCATGGCAGAACCATCATTTAACCGCTGATCATGGTTTAACCATGGATGGTGAATAAGGCCGATAACTTCGCGTAATTAATTTAAAAGTAAAGAGACAGGCAAAAGTCACTTGAAAGTTTTGAGATGCAAATTTTGTAAATTTTATAAAATAGTCTGATGAGGAAGAGATTAAGGGGTCTATTCTGGTACCCCCGGTCGGGTTGGGAGTTGGGGTGGGTTCCGCACGTTAACAACCGAACCCAACCCCAACCTGGGGTACCAGAATAGACCCCTTAGTGCATTGTTTCCTTTAAGAAACTTCAGGGCATAGTGGCTTCGGGACTAGAAAATCACGGATTCGATATCCAATTCCACTGAAGATCCATCGTAATTATGCGGCTAGTGCATGTTAAATCTGTCGGGATCGAATATCCTTCCGCTGGTCCAAGTTAGAAGGTGGTGCGAGGATACACCTCATCAACCGACCATGAATGAAAATTGCGAGATTCGTCTTAAAACAGTCCTAGTGTAGCTTCAAAACTTCAAGTGGCTAAACTGAACTTCTCAGACTTCAGTCCTTTTCTACAAGTTCCCCATTTTTATTTTGATAAACATATTTTAAACTTCAGGAACTAAAAATAAGTAAAACCTCCTACTGTTCTGTGTGCCCTGATCCATTTTACGTGTGGTAGGAATTCTAGTAGCAGCCAACAATAAAAATTACAGGTCCTCCCAAAATAATTTTCGTATAGCTTCAAAACGGGAAGAAGTTGAAGTGAAAAAAAACCTTAAAGCCACTTTAAACCTGCTCGATAGTGATAAAAGGCGAACCTCGCAAATTTGAAGCATGGTCGAAAAATGAAGAAGATTCCTGAATCTTCATAGTGGATTCCATTTTTCCATTTCAAATGAATGTGAACACGCTTGGGCCACCGTATATTTAACTTGCAGCAAACA
>BGPR01034858.1:0-16267 GCA_013235015.1 Araneus ventricosus
AACGATATTCTTTCTAACATTCCTGTACTGAGATAACAGTATAAAACAAATATTTAAAAGAGCAGAACGTTTCTTGGTGTATTTATCATATTCCGTTCTAGCAAAATAACAGTGTTATCTGAATTGGATTAGCTTTTAAAATTAAGAATCAAAGCAAACAGAACGTATGCAATCAACATAATTTGCTTCTCGAATACTTACGAAGCTATTTTTCTGTGTTTCTATGTGCAATTAATGTTGTTTACTTAAAACTACTCATTACATGATTTCATTTAACATGAAATCCCTGTTCTGTCCTTTCAAATGAATAGAAATTCATGCACTTAATCTTATGAAAGAATTGCTTTACACGCAAAGGCAGTTAAACACCTAAATGGAAATTAGCTCATATCTTTTTCTTTTAGCATGTCCTACAGAAACCAGTGGCGTAGCGAGAGTAACTGGCGCACTGGGTATAATATGGATTTTTCGCCCCCAGTTGTTCCTCAGTGGTTTAGCAAGGGTCAACGGCATGTAGGCATGTAGTTATTTTTTCGCCCACTCATGATATTTCACTTTAAAAAGTGACATAAACGCACTAAAATTTTGTCCCCATGGTGCCCCCTAAGATTTGAGCGCGGGGCATCTATACCCCCCAGTCGCTACGCCATTGACAGAAAATGGTTCTGCTATGGCCTAGAAGTGTAGAAGTAGAGTCTCAGCTTCAGGTTTGGAGAACTGCAGCTTCGAGATCCTGAATGTATGTGGGTCTGTTAAACCTTTGCCCTCACATTGATGTGGGAAGAATGTTTGGAGAGTGAGCGCCAGCTTAGACCCATCCGGCCAGAGTCTCGATAGTGAGCCTCGTGCCAGTGTCTCGATTAGGGATTGCAATCCGGAAAACCGGATCCGGCATCATTAGACGTCTACCGGATCCGGCACCAGTTTGCCGGATCCGGTAAATTAAAAAAAAATACATGAAGCCGATTTCTTGAAAAAATACTCGCGTTGTTGCAAGAGTAGGTACTTAAATGCGTAGTGTGTACGAGTCGTTCGACGCTGACTCACCCGCTTCACATATAGACATTCTTATTGTTCAGTTGATAGATGAATTTTGTTTATGTTGCATTTACGAGTACGAAAATGATTTAAGTAGATAATTAGACTTAGAAATAAATTGAGTAACGATCCATATTTCTGATTTTTCTTTATAATACGACTTTCTTCTTACATAATGACCGAAATAACGTTTTAAATTGTAAGTATGTACCTATTTGTGTTGCATTGCAGGTACTAGTCTAAAAGTTCTAAAACAAACATGCCACTTCTGAAACCAATTCAAAATGAAAACAGGAATATTAATATACTTACAGAATAAAAAAAATATGATATGATACAAGACGAACTGATGATACATTTACTATGCCGGAAAAAAAAAGTTGTAAGACTAGAAATGAAAAATATCTTAGAAAGAGTTGTTCAAAATGATAGCTTTAAAGAAAACGTAGATAATATAGTAGAAAATAACTCAGATTCATCGTCATCGAAAAGTGATTTGACATTACAGAAAGAATTACAGATGCAAATCCAACAAGATATGAAAACCTAGAGCATAAATACCAAAAAAAAAGAGAAATATTATGTGAAAACATTAAGAAAGGAAATGACTGCATGTGAAAGTGAAGGAGTTCGAGGAAAATACTTGTCTTCTATTCATGAGTATTTGTTGACGATAAAACCAACAAGTGTAGAAGCAGAAAGGGCTTTCTAGGCCGCTGGTTATATTTGTAGCTCTGTAAGAAGTCGATTGACAAATGACACAATTAACACTTTTTGTTTCCTACGACAATTTTTCAAAACCATCAAACCATCAAAAACCAATTCAAAACCAAAGTGAGTTTTTTAACGATTACTTAACGTGTTTTACTTAAAATAATAATTTAAAGTAAGTATATTAAAAAATACGAAGAAGTTTTAAACTCGTTATTGTATAATTGTGCCATTGATTAAACAGATTCATGATGACTGTCATAATTATAAGAATGAGACTGCTTGGCGTGTCTACAATATCTAATTATTGTGATCTCAGTTGATAAGCTTCATTTAGTTAGATTTAATATAAGTTACTTACATAATATAAGTTACATTACAAGTTATCATTGATGTCATTTGTGAAATCTAGTAAGTGAGACTGAACTTAACCGCCCGTCATTATCTAATTATTACTAAACTAATATAACAATTATAATTTAACTAGTTACACTGTACTAAATTTTTATTGTTGATTCATACGTAAATGCTGATTAATTATAACAGTGTAAATAAAGTTGATTTCATAAGAAATTAACACTTTTTTTATAAACTTTGTAATACACTCACTTAATCATCTTTTATACAGTTGATTTTGGAATGAAAAGGCAAAATAGATTTGATGTGTCCAATCCGGCCGGATCCCGTCGGATCCGGTCGGATCGATGGGAATCTGGCCGGATCCGACCGGAAATTGGTGCCGGATTGCAATCCCTAGTCTCGATATAGATCCTCGTGCCAGAGTCTCGATATTGAGCCTCGTGCCAGAGTCTCGATATTTATCCTTGTGCCAGAGTCTCGATATTGAGCCTCGTACTAGAGTCTCGATATTGAGCTTCGTACTAGAGTCTCGATATTGAGAGCGGAGGGTAGCGGGCCCGGAAAATGACTCCATCAAAGATCCATCGTGCATGCAGGCTGCCTTATACCCATCTAACTGCTAAATAATCGCAATGCTTATAAGCGCGAATAAATGGGGTAATGTTGCGACTATGCAGATCTGCTGCGCATGAAATTCATCGAGGATCAATCTTCCTCCTGCTGGTGTGGTGTGGACGTTCGGAGAGGAGGTGCCGGCTCAGATTCGTCCTCCTATTCTGATCATGGTTCGAAATTAGGAGATCAGCTTCCAAATATCCATTTTGCCGCCTGAGAAAGAGACATAACTGTAGCAATTCAAATCCAAAGGAACAAAAAGACTTTCTTTGTTCTTCAGGTGATAGTGTTATGATTGGATTTAGGTTTAATTTAAATAGGTTTATTAAACTCAATTAACCTGATTAGTAATCCCAGGTTCGACCTTTGCCTAATAATTATTTTTATTAATGCAATCAATTTAACACTCAGAATGCGACACAAAGAAAGACAATATTAATTTGAAATATATAACATTACACTTTATTTACAGTATAGACATTTAATTATAAATTTAGTATTAAATAAAATAAGCCCAGGAAGAGTAGGATCACATAAAAATAATTAAAACAGTCTCTAATCAACAGTCTGTAATTGTCTCTAGATATTCGATGTCAAGAAATGTATTTCAAACTCACCAGGCGGCGTTACTCAATCTCCAGTCCAGTATTCATTAAAATATATGCACTTGTAGTTTCCAATCAAAGGTACTAATAGAACCAAGGAGCTTAAATCTCCTTTTCTTCTCACCATATATGGTCTCAATAAAATCTTATTTATTTACCAGGAAGCCAGCGTCACTTGGATAATGAAACCATTCGGAGAAATCGGCCATTTAAAGGTTTCTACCAAACCAACCACTTCGTTTCTTGTTACCTTATTCTCAGCTCCCCTTTTTTCTTATCTTCACCCCTTTATATATATCGGGTCTAATCTCCGTCCTTTACCTAGCTGAATGGGCAGGTGCAGCAAGGGGTGGTGTCTCTGGATTGTTCTCGACCTTTCTAGAGTTCAGGGGATACGTCGCTTTACTCGCGAGGATTAGAGGGTGGTGTCTTGATTCTTCTGGATCGAACTAGAGTTCAAGGGTGGCGCTGCCTCTACTTAGCGAGGCTATTCACCGCCATTCTGGAAATTTCTATTCCAGAGAATTCCTAAGTTCACCATGCAATTTACTGCGCTCTAATTCAAGCAAAATATTACACAACAATATTGCTTTCTTCTAGATTTTCAGATATCATTCTTAACATATGATAGCTGTTTAAGTTCGTTCGTTCCGTAGCGGAGGATTTTATAATTCACAATACTCATTGGTTATGCAAAAAAAAATCCCTTTTCGGCAAGCTTGAAGGCAAAGGTAGATTCCTTTACGTTAATGTTACAAAAGTCATGAAATATTACATATTGATCCATACAGCATAGCCAATGACTTTATTGTTTCTACACATTGCAATATTTACGCTGTGATTCTGTTTTCATGTCATTTAATTTTTTTGCTATATCAAGGTTTTATCATTCCATTTTTCATTCCAAAAAGTTTTGATAGATTTATCGGTCAGTACATTGGTCAATTTTTTTATATCTCAACACATAATCATTCAGCAGGTAGGAGTCATAAAGAAATAAACATCTCAACAGTGCAAATATCTCCTAGATAACATTAAGCCAACCTATCTGAAACAGTAACAAGAAATTGACAATTGATAAGAATGAAGACAGACTCTAGATTTAAAAATTAATTTATTTAATCTAGGTTACAATATAATTGTGCGAACATTACTTTGTCATATGGTAAAATCACATGACATGGAAACAGTTAAATACTACTAGAATGGGCTCATTTAGAGAACTCCCTGGCTACAGAGATAATACTCACTAAATTCTTAACATATAAGAGAATAAAACTATTAAACATTGTGTGTGGAAAATTTAATACGTGTTTTTAAAGCATAGGATATGAATGCAGCCAATTTGAACAGCAAATTTAAATCTCCATCGACGGTTAAAACCAAATACTCAGGCAGAAAATCCCAAACAATTTTAAAGTTAAGGAGATATTTTTCAATAGTAAAAAGGGCAAAGGAAACTCTTATTTAAATATCTATCGTTTTTGGCTACTTTATATTGATTTTATTAAACAAATAGTCCCGCCATTAGTTTAGTTAAATGTTAAATTAAAGTATTCTGTCAAAACCTATTATCAAATTAACTATTAAAATTGATTAATTAAAATTAACTTTTACTTAATTAAAGTTAAAAAATTAATTGTTACAAAACTTCACTAAAACCTTTTCATGGCTCATACTATATATTGCGTATCTATCTTATAATTATCTAATAATTATATTAATTTAAATAAAAGTCACTGTATATGTATGTATGTTCCACATCTTCCTCTCATCTGGACTGATTTCAATCAAACTTTTCAAACCTTTTTATTTAAGAAAGAGAAAGGTCATATTCAACTTTTCAAAGCCTAAAGGTTTAAAATTTCACTTAATTAGAAATTAAGCAAAGCGTTTTCCAAGGATGTCTTTCATTTCCAATAATTTGTTTCCTCTCATTTTAGTATTTTTTCAAAATTAATTTTAAACTGAATTCGTAACAATATTCTTGTTATCAATAATGAATTCTAGAAGGAAGAATGCTAAAGAAAACTTTAAAGTAGATCGATTTAAAATTTATATCGGACCACTATTGATTTATTTTCACGCTTTAAATTAATGAATAATTAAACAGTTAATTTAATTGTTTCAAATATTCATTAAAACCTTTCATTGACACTTTAATTGTTAACAAAATTTTGAGTACTCTATATAACAAATAATAGCGTATGAAGAAAACGGATGCTTTAAAAATCGTCGTTAATTGATATTCTCATTTTAATCGTTTTAGGATCAGAAAAGGAATTTGTGTATTATAATATTTATACAATAGTAATTTTACATTCAAACATGGCATTTTAAGGTGAAAGCCAGGTATATCAATTAACAGTTATAATTAATACAAATTTAACAAAGATATTAAACTATAAATTAATTAGTCAAATTAATTATATATGATACCGTATAAAGAAGTGAAAGTGAATCGGTTGATGGAGAACTCATAACTTCATGTAATTCTTGCTGTCAAAAAATTTCTAAAGTAGTTTGTTATGATAAGGTGATAATCCCACTTGAAATTTTCTTTTTTATCTATCTTAACGAAGTATGGGGAAATGAAATTGAATATCGCTTTTCAGCTCATAACTTATAAGCAATTCTAGCAGACAAAAAACTTTTAGTATAAAAGTTGTTCGTTATCATAAGGTGATAATTCGCTTAATTGAAAATTTCTTTCTATCTTTAGTCGTAACAGAGCTATGGGGAAATGATAAGTTGGGGAGGGGATTGAAAATGGCTTTTTAGTTCATAACTTCTAAGAAATTGTGGCTATCAAAAAAGTTTCAGTACTAAAGTTGTTTCTTGTGATAAGGCAATAATTCGACAAATTTGAATTTTCTTTCTATCTTGAATCGTAAGGGAATTATGGGAATATGAAATTTTCAGTCCCCCACCATTTCCACCCCTTTTGAGCTGGTTAGCCCATCTGTGAACGCAGCCGAGATTTTCACTATCCTTACAACATATCCCAAGCTGGTTAAATTTGCATCAAAATTACTCGAGTTATCGTGTTCACAAGATAACATGGGGAAAAAGCGTTATACATATTTAAACTTTTTAACGAAGGGTGGTTTTGGGTTCTAGGGGTCATGATCGATGAAGATCTGCAGAAATTTTCCGAAAGTCGTGTTATGAGAACCATTGCAATAGGTAGAGTTCCTATAAGGAATCTACCTAAAACGAAAGTATTATGAGCAACAAACAGAAACCTAAATCTAATTAAAAGGTTTAAGGTCGAGGATCGACCTTAACCTTTCGAGGTTAATTAAAAATAAAATTGTGATCTATATTATCGTCCTAACAGGATGTTTTAAGCAAGCACCAAACCTTTTCTGTTCTGGACCCCTTTTGGTCGGAAATATATACGCTATAACTTAATTCAAAATAATTATGCAGCAAATTTTAATAAAACTTTAAGAGTCAAAATGATCATATTAAACAATTATGCTTTGAAATATTGAACAGTCTGCAAAATGGCATTGTAAAATTTTTTGCTGTCTACTGTATACGAAAGTTTGATTTAGATAACGTTGCTTTTAAATAACAAAGGGACTTTTATGACTTTGTGTTATGCATGGATGATGTTATCTGTAATATTCCTCGCAAGAAAATACAAAGCATTTATCTTGTAACTTGAAACTGGCTAAGAGCATTTTTCTTGATTGACAGTTCTTCGTGATTAGGCTGTAATTATCTTGGTAATCCAGCCATGTACTGAAAATTGTCGCATGTTAGAAATTATAAATGGCATAAATAAAATCTCCTTAAATTTCGAACTTGTAGTCCGGAACCTCTTAGCATGCTAATGTTTGAGGATTGATTCGTCTATCTTGTCTCTTCGTCTGGCTTGATTGCATCAACCGTTGCATTCCGTGCATTCATTTTACATCCCATAATTCACAAAAAGAATCCCAGCCCCAAAACATAATCATATTATTAAAAGAGAAAGTGAAAATTCTGCTATGGAATTAATATGCAAAGAAAAGCATTTATTTTCCTTTTTTTTATCATAGAGTTAACAGTGGTAAATGCACGTGATTAAAAGATTTATTGAAACAATAAAATTGTTTTTAATTTCATTAGAATAATACAAAGCATTACTTGCGAGTAAAATTAATTTTAAAAAAATTAATAAAGTTAAAGGAAACATTGTATGGAAATAAAACTGGTGTTACTGGAAAGCTAAATTTTTGAATTTTAAAGAGGTGTAAAAATTATTTTTGCGTGATAATATGCTCCGAAGTTATTGAATAAAAACGTTAAATTAATTAATTTTCAATTAGTTAAAAAATTAATTAAAATTAAAAAAGCACTTTCTTGGTGAGCAGATACTACTCAAGAAGTAACTAATATGTCCAAATTTGGTGGCTGTATGTCCAACGGGTTGCCCCGCTGGGCGTTGCATTCTGAGCGTAATGCGCACGATTACATTTCGCAATTTACAGACAGTATGCCAGTCTAAAAACATAACCATGTTAATATAAATTTGTTTTAGTTTATTAGTCACTTTATCTAACATGATCTCGCAAATTCAGACTTCTGTGTACCTACCTATCAAAACGTGAAATTTATCAGTCTGATATTCTTACGGTACGCTTTACAGTAAAAGGCGAAATAATGTAAAAGTTGAATTTTTTTGACATTAACACCACAATCTTTGAAATTGTTATTTAGTATGATGTTTTTCAGATAAAAAATGACGAGAGGCTGTCATTTTCAAACAGCCGCTGATGTTACAGGCGTAGGACTCCTTTACTTGCGTGACTCTTTTCCGATTTTCAATTTTTTGTAAAAACTGTTGTTACCTTTTATCTCTAAAATAAGGCATTAGTTACGCTTTTAACACATGTAGTTACCGAGATATAGAGGATAGCGTCACCAATTCATGCGCACTTTTGTCCAACTTTGCGATTCAGTATTTTCAATTTGTTTTCTGTAACTTCTGCTGTTACCATTTATCTCTGAAATAAGACATTTGTAAAGTTTTTAACATATGTAGTTACCGGGATATAGAGGATCGCGTCACTAATTCATGCGTATTTTTGTCCAACTTGGCGAATAGAGTAGTCGCTGAACTACAATTCCGATTTTCAATTTTTTTTTGTAACTTTTGTTGTTACCCTTTATCTCTAAAAGAAGACATTACTTATGTTTTTAGCATATGTAGTTACCGAGATATAGAGGATCTCCCATACAACGTGTTTTGTGGTGTTTTGGCATGTGAATCAAATTCCTTAATGAGACCCCTTATAGGAGGAACGTAGTTCTACGTGAAAAGTGTTAATAGTTTTTCCAAAGAAACGTTCAGTTCGCCTGATGTCAAAGTCACATGCGAAACATAAAATCGCATGACATCTGTCATCGATATGCACGTTGCCTCACATTGTCATAACTTTTGTCCTCTTGCAAAACGCATGAGCTTTAATAATAATTGCCACTGTCATACCTTTTGTCCTCTCGCAAAACGCATGAGCTTTAATAATAATCTCTACACTTGGTATTGATTTTTATGTCCTGCAAAACGATGAGCTCTTTAATTGCTATCACAGCACCTTTTCTTCTCTTAAAACGATGAGCTTAATAATATTGCCACTGGCCGCACCTTTTGTCCTCTCGCAAACGTACGCCAGTTTAATAATAATTCACCCACTGGCTCATACCTTTAATCCTCTTAAAACGCACATTTTAATAATAATTGCCACAGTCATACCTTTTGTCCTCTCGTAAAACGCATAAGCTTTAATAATAATTGCCACTGTCATACCTTTTGTCCTCTTGCAAAACGCGCAATGGATGTAAAATTAATCGGAGCGGCCGCTCCTGAAAAATATATTATACATGAACTCTATCTTGTCTTATATCTTTTAATGATCTAAATATTCGATTTTAGTCGTCAACATTAGCAAATACTGAATGATTCTTGTTTCAGCCTCTGTTTCTTGTTACCGACACTTGTTTTCCATTAAATATATTTTTCTGCCCAACTCTGTAATCAAATATCCTTTTTTTCACCTAGCATGCAGCAGAAATCGGTTTTTGTAAGTTAGTTGAAATGCAGTCATGCGTACAGTTTATGCAACTGCGTGCTAAAGTTTAGTTCCTTTGTTTGGTAGATACGTAACATTTGCTTTGTACTCAAAACGACCTTTCTTCTTCAGCATGAGATTGTCCTATTATTTGATTCATTATATGTATCGTTCATTAAGCGAAAAGATGAATGATAATAATATTAATAATGAACTCTATCTATTGTTAGAAAATTCTAGAATAAATTTTCATTTATCACGGCAGATCAATGGAAGAGGATTCGTTGAAAAACAACCAAGCACATTGTAAACAACAATTATTTCGCTTTTCTGCACGGAAGAAACAGTAAGGAAGCTACAGTTACTCTGAGACATGTTTGGTTTCTTCGAAAATAACGCTGCGAATAATGCTAGAGGTTTCCCGAACAAATATATTGTCATGGTTTTTGGCGAAATACTATATTTTGCCTTCTTTAAATCTCTCTGATTTTAAACCAATTTCTGGTAAATCTGATTTTTAATTAATTTAAGAATAACAGTTTTCAAAAACGCATTTTTATTAGTACAAAAGGTATATTTAAAAAAAAATAATTTTCTGTTTTTTAACCTTTAATCTAAAATTCATTATCGTAAATATTACGGAATCTCGAAATAATTTTTTTTTCCTGAAATTCTCTACCAAATGGCACCTTCAGGTTGGAGCCAAAATTTAGTTATATTAAATAATAATAAAATTCTGAAAATATTAAGTTATGTATGTGGGATTCCGTTCATTGAACAAAATGCCCACGGGAGGCTTACCTATAAGGGGTAAGTAGTTCGGGTTTATGTCTAGGGGATTTAAGGATTTTTACTACATTAAATTTAAAACAAAATATTACATAAAATAAACGAGTAGACTTCAAGTTGAATACAAAAACATTTATTAAAGTATTATAGGGAAAATTTACAGGGGGGGGAAGGCATACATACAAAAAGTTTATGAGAGTGTTGCGAGTTTACATGAAGTCATATTTACTAGGTGAGCCTGATTAATAAGGGATAGATGTTATGGGTTAAGAAAATTGCGGTATTAAGATTTAGAGATTAGAGAGACATAAGGAAAGTTAGTCGGGATATAGTTACTTACAACCGGGAGATCGGGCGGCTTAACTGCGCCAAGACTGATCTGACAACAGAGGAATTTAGAGATTTGTTAACATGACGGCTGAATGCGGTGCTGCTGCCCTGCTCTCAGCGAGCAGTCTAGTTTTGTTAGGGAAAAAGAGGGTGCTGCTTGTAGTTCTTACAGAGCAGAACTGTGGTTTCATTTATCGCCAAACAAATTAATCAATCTAACTCTTACATTTTTCTTACAGTGATTAAATTAATCTTTACGGGTAATATCACACATGTATTGTCATCAAAAATACCTAAGTGTGCAAAATTTCAAAACTCTACCCATAAAAAACGAACGAAAAACCTATTTAAAAATTATATTTTTAAAAACATGAAACATGTCAAATTAAATCAAAGTGCATAAAATCTCATTTCTTCTGGCAATGTATAACAATAACGCACAAAAGAATTCGTACAAGATTCCATTTAAACTGTGTTTTAACGTAGGACCACGTTCCTTCCATTGGGGTCTCAGGAAGGAAATTGATTCACACGGCAAAACGCCACAAAAAACGTTGTATGAGAGATCCTCTATATCTCGGTAACTACATATGTTAAAAACATAACTAATGTCTTATTTCAGAGATAAAGGGTAAAAACAGATGTTACAAAAAAAAAATTGAAAATCTGAATGGTAGTTCAGCGACTACTCAGTCGGAAAGTTGGGCAAAAATACGCATGAATTGGTGACGCGATCCCCTAAATCTCGGTAACTACTTATGTTAAAAACATAACTAATGCCTTATTTTAGAGATAAAGGGTAACAACAGAAGTTACAACAAAAAAAAATTGAAAATTTGAATTGTCAGGCGAGTAAAGTTGTCCTACGTCTTTAACATGAGCGGTTGTTTGAAAAAGACAGCCTCCCGTCATTTTTTTAGTCATTTTATTAAATTACTTGATGATTTTCATTTTGTAATTTCATCTTGCATTTTTGAAGGAACGGGAAATGATAAAAATTATTCAAAAAATTTCCGTCAGTGAAATTAAATAAACTGCATCCTGAAATTTTAATACAAAATAAAACTTTTTCCAAATAAAAGGATTTAATGAAGAGAATAAATGGCATGATTTGTAAAAAACAATCTTCACATAGAGACTACCAACTTATTTTTGCCTATTATTTTTCAGTAAACAGCAATAAAAAAAATGTCACTAAGCAAGATTTCTTATATCTAAGTTAAGTATAGAATATGCGTAATAGTTTTGTATAAGAATTAGTCTGAATATGACCTCATTTATTTAATTCTATAACCAGGACATAAGTTTAGTTCATGTACTATTCGAAAAAGGGGCTTGTTGTTTACGTGGCACTGAATTGTTTGCAAAAGAAGATATAAATTAAAAGTTTTTACAATAATTTTACAAGTATTTCGTTTAAAATTTGCATAACTTAGATGCAGAAATTTAGGATTCTGAAAATTCTAATGAAATCTATACTTGTAAAAGGCAATGTTTGTGTGCGTGCGCATGTGCAATGTCCAGACGAATCTATCGCACTCACAGCCATGACATTTGGCACACAGGTAGTCGTAAAGGTGACTCAATGCATTCAAAAAATGCATTAAAATTCAATCTAAAATTTTTTTTATTTAATGTTTTGTGTTGTTTTGGGTCATTTTTGGCACATTTACGGCTGTAGTATCTTTTGTAATGATAGTTGAAAAACAATCAATGTACCATCGGATAGAACAAACAATTTTCATTCTAATGCAGTTTGTTTTGAACTTCAAAAGTAATTTACTGAATTTTGAAAAATTTTAAAAAAATAGTCAGTTTTGCCATCGAAATTTAATTTTTGTTTTTAAATTTGCTGCATCCGACGTTCTAACAACACTATTATTTTCAATTTTCATCAGCTTAGAACTGGAATGGTTCTGTCGGATTTAAAACAAGAACAGTTAAAATATCTTTTGTGTTTTTTTTTTAAATTAATTTTTTCCTCGTCAGTTGAAAGATATTTTTCTCTAGAGAGCATTCTCCGGAGGAAGTTTCTCTGGAGCCTTCCCAACATGCATTGTTGCAATTTCATTGGCTGACGGTGCAGAGCGAAGGATACGTCATAACCTTCAACTGAATGACTTCGATTATTATTTTCGGCAGTGTCTTAACATGGTTTATGTTTCGCATATTTTGCTTGCTGTATAATAATCATTTTCACGTTGCAATTTTTTTAACATTGTTTCGGATTAACGTACTCTGTATCGTTCTTCTACAGTTGAAATGTCATTATCGCGAAGAAAAATAAGCGGGAAAATCAATAATGTGTATCTTTTTTTAATTTTTTTCATTTTGTTGAATTCCTGGTTCCACGGGCAAAGCCATGCGCGTACTGCTAGTATTTACTAAAAACAGAATTTTCACAAAGTTAGGAAAAATTCTTTAAACACGTTAGGAAAGACTGTATGCCATTGATATATTGTTGATAATGATATTTTTGTACTTTAATGAATACAGTTGACGCTCGTTATAACGACCCTCTGCGTCCCACAGCAAAGGTCTTTATAACGAGTGGTCGCTATAGTGGATGTAATTAAAAAATGCCCACTTGCACGCTAAGCAGTTCCGTAAAATATAGGCGATTTTTAAAGAGATTCCAACTAAATACTAACTTATTTTCTTTATATCATTGGTATTAAAAATAAAATTTTATAAATTAAAAATATATTTCTAAAACAGATTTTAAAGTAGAAAATAAAGGGTGGACTTACAGAACATTTATTTTCTAAAGAAAAAATCAGAAATGGTTGCTTGTCTTTTCTACATATGCAATTTTTGCAAGACATAATTTTTCATTTCAGTTAAAGATGATAAATAATGTTCTGTATTTTCTTGCCTTTCAAAGAAAAAAACATTTTAAAGTCTCAATAGCACTTGAAACATTTTTTATTCTAACCCCATTCATTCTGCGTTGTAGGGAGTGTAATTTCCACCAAAGCTGAACCGGGCAGCACCAGCACTTAATTAGCTTGGCAATACAATAATTAATAGTACTGCCGTGAAATTACGCTTTTGGGAAAATACCGGAAGAGGTCCTTGAATTGACTTTGTATTGGATTATCGACATTGACGGTCGTTATATCGGAAGCAAAAAAATAACACGAGTGCATAGGGAACACGGCTTGATTACACCCCTGTCTTCGTGAAGAAGCACACCGGGCAGCATAGGGAAGCACGAAGGGAATTTTACCTGTGCGGTTGAATTCTTTATAAGTATCAGATAACGTTAGCTTGTCGACTGTAATTAAAATTGCTGCGAACGAATAGAAAAGTTACTTGACGAATTCCAAAGACCAAAAGAGAAAGAATCTTATAAAAACTTTTGAATTTTTGGTATAAGTCGATCAAGTTTTTTGCAGAGCCAGGGAAGTATAGTATATACTAAGTAGTTACAAAACATTAAAATAGAACACTTGGCCCTAAGCGTAATTTAGGTGCGCTAACTGCGAACAGAAAGACAAGGAAGAAAATTGCTCTTCTATGTGAATAAATTACTCTGGTCAATAAAAAATGCTGGTTACAGGAAGTATCAAATTGATTCTATTATTTTCGTGTTTTATATAACTGATATTAAATAAGATAGTTGGAAAATTTTTTTCTCTCAATTATTTTAGACGCGCCTTTATAAAATAGTTGAATTGAGTAAAGATAAGAAATTAAAACCAGAGGAGGATCTCTCCTAAACTTTTTAGTATACCTTAACACATATGGAGAAAAATAAGCTAAAGAAACGAAAGTAAGGGGTCCTAATGCAGTGAGAAAAAAAAGATTGTAGACGGAGGCTTGAGAGAAAGGGGAAGAAGCGGAAAGGATGAGTGGGAATTGAATGGTGAATAAAGTAATAACGGCTCTGGGTGTCATTGTGTGGATGAGAAAAGACAATAGGTGATTTGAAACAACTTTTTTTTCAATCGATTGAAATTGGGCAAAGATCTACACCATCATCAGCAGGCCTCATAACCACTTATTTATCAACGCTGTAGTTTACGATATAACGCGAAGTGTGGATTATACAGACTGATAGATAGTCAACCTTTGACGTATTTGGTCCAAAATTCTGATATGACATACATCTCTGATGATAAAAAAACTGTAAAATAAATTCCTTATCCACTAGTTATTCAAGTTTTATGTTACACAGACCCCGCGGGATAGACAGACTTCCCGGGGATCGATTTATCCAAAATTTGATAGAAACCTACAAATTATGCTTCAAAGATTCTGTATACCAAATTTACCCAAAGCATAATAGTTTTCGCGCTTTCGTGTTCATAGACAGATGTATTACATAGATGGGATACACGACAGATATCAATAACAGACAGATAAGAATAAGATGACAAACAGAATCTCCAGAAATTGTGTTTTTGACCGAGGTCTAAAACGAGATCTGCCAAAATCTTGAGTTCAACGCATGATTACAATACTTTCTTTGCATACTTTGTATAATGGAAAAGAAAAAGGCAGGGTTCTTGAACTACTAACAATTGGAATTTAATTCTCTGCGTTTATATAAAAAATTGATTAAAGTAATAATATTTTATGTTGTATTATAAAATCTGCCGGTTCTTTTTCAGAAATGCAATGAATCACAATTATTTTAAAACGAGCAAATTTCTCCTCATAGCAACTTCACCAGACAAATCTTGAAGGAATGTGCAGTGATAAAAGGCGTTTCTATGGGTAAGAAGAAAACAGCCAAGAATTATTTTCATTGTTATGAATTTATGCCAAACTGGAAAAGAAACAGAGGACTGCATGTGTTATAGAAAAGGCTCACTGATATACTAGAGTTTTAGCTAGAAGATATAGAGGTTTGAAATAAGTTCTCAAATTTATGTATTAAGAAATTATTCTCAAATTATGCGTAATTCATTAAAGAAGGAAACAATTTATATCTTTTAAACATTTTAAATTCACGAGTATAATAAGGCAATTATATCTACAGTAAAACCCTGGTTAACTGAAAACTGAAAGTATCCGAAATGCTTCTGAACGTCCAAAAAAGACAAAAATAATGGAAAAGATCATGAACAAGGAAATTTTTTACAACGATATCCCACTTTTTTTACTTTTTTCTACAAGTATAGTAGAGAAAAGACAATCAAAAAATTGAACTTGAGGATTTTGACGAATCTCTTGGCTTTAGACTCTCCTGAAATTGAAAACACAATTCTTGATCTATGTCTGTCTGTGAACGATAACCTTTCGAAAACTATTATTACGGATGAAATTAAAAGTGTGGTCTTAAAACATATGCTAATTTGTAGGTTTCCCGGTCAAACTTGACAAAACCAACGGGAAGTCTGTCTATTCAGGTTGAGTTTATATGAACGGGCTATAACCCAAAATTGAGATGCTCGATATAAAATTTGTACAGTTTTATCACGACTGTGGTCCAAAAGTAAAGTAAAAAAAAAAACCCAGTCAACCGTCAAAGGGTTGATTAACGCCGAACTTATATAATTTACTTTAGAGAACTACTATCCCATCGCGCATGCAATTAATTCGCTTGTCTCGACGAATCTATCTTAGTTCACCGCACAACCTTTCCTCGAATAATATGAATGACTATAGAGAAGTTTTTAATTCTTTTTCACGCCTGAAAGAGATTCTCAATAGATTGTATTTGATTTGTTATTTTATTTTGTAGCATTCTCGGTAATGGTGTTTTTTTTCATGATTTGAAAACGTTTTTATATGCGGTCGAATCAATGA
>BGPR01034860.1:0-16263 GCA_013235015.1 Araneus ventricosus
TAATAATACGGATAAGGAATTTTCTTCAACATTATAGAATAAAATATGGTTTTCTCAATCGTACAAACAAAGCTAAGAAGAAGCAGCCTCAAATGATAAACATCAATCTATATATTTAAAATAATATGGCAAAACCTTCAGATAGTTCACCAGCACTAAACACTGAACGGATTTCGATATTTTTCAATTCCTACTATTAGTTCACACTCTCCCTATATATATTTATATATATATATCTTGTTCAAATTTTGCAATCGATTTTAAACTAACTTCCCGATGAGCTGGAGACTTGAAACTTTAAACATAGTTCAGAACTAGGTGACAATGCAATATTAATTCGCTTTCTTGCCTGTATGTCTGCCCCTTTGTCTGTTATTTCATATTTTGTATGATGCAATACGTTTTTCATTATATCTCGAAAACTATTAACAGTATAGACTTGGTTCTTGGGTATATCGATGGCCCATGGTATCATCGAAGCACCCCATATTTTAGCCATGTCTTGGCGCATGCGCAGTACGTTTTTCATTATATCTCAAAAACTATTAAGCTACAGATTTGGCGACTTGGCGATAAATTTGGTGACCCTGGCGACAAATTTGGAGACCATTTTGGCGACAAAGGGAATTTTCAAGATTAGTCGTTAATAAAATACTTTTTATACATCCACTCAAGTTCAAATACATTTTTTTAAACTTGTAGCGGATGACACTTGATGTTAATACAGTTTTTTCAAATATTAATTCATTAATTAAATTTAATTAATTTTAGTTTTATATGGGAGAAAAACTTTATAAATTATAAAATTTTTCTTTGTTGACCTAAGCAGGAATTGACTTAAAAATGTTTTTTATATTACTTGTTTATTTCATATGAAAGCTTATGACGTCTAGATGTGTCATAAAGGGTCGCTTGTACCCAACCCAATTTTTGAACGAAATCGAAGAAACATTTCTCCACCATACATTCTCTATATGTTTTTTTCGATTTCATTCGAAACCAGAGGGTTAACAAGCTGGTCGCCAAAGGCGGATAGTGACTAATAAACAAGATAAATTGTAACAAAAATTGAATTTGTAACAAATGAGCCCCTCTACACCAATGACTTGCAAGAACAGAGATACCATTTTTTATCAGCTGTATTTGATCACTCTCAGCGGAGTGATGAGGCAGCGGGCATCTACACAACCCCTAGAAACTAAAATCTTCTTAATGATTAGCTGATAATTTAAGTGTTTACATTTCTGATGTGCTCTGAGTTATATAAATATCTAATATTAGTGTAATACATTTTGTTATTTTAAAAGAACTAGCTAGTGTCATAAATCACAATATTTTAAATAGTTTGCAAACCTTAAAATATAATGTTTATTTTCAGCATTAAATAGGCAAAATTCATTTTAAAAAAAATATTTTTATTGACTGAGATTCCACATGCCTACAAAAATGTTTCAATGTAACACAAATATGTGTATTCAACAGTTTTTATTCAACAAAGTGGAATTTGATTTCCTTTCCACGAAACCCCTTTTCATCTTTATTAGCTTTATTGTAACTTAAAATATAAAATAATCAATGTCCTATTTCGGCTGTCCTCCACCAGTTCCAAAATTGAGTTTCTACAGATTTTTCGTAGAGTTTTGCACCAAATTCTCGTTTCTCACCGAAAGTTTCACTTTTCACCAAATCCTCTCTTCTCTCCAAACCCTCTTTTTTCTCCAAATCCACGCTTTTCTCCAAATCCACGCTTCTCTCCAAAACCTCGTTTTTCTCCAAAGCCTCGTTTTTCTCCAAAGCCGCGCTTTTCTCCAAATCCTCGTTTTTCACCAAATCCCCGTTTTTCACCAAATCCCCGTTTTTCGCCAAATCCTCTCTTTTCACCGAAACCTCTCTTTTGTCGTACATTTTGATTCCATTCAAAGATATCTACATCTTCATCACTGTCGTCATCTTCGTATCTGTGATTTACCCCTGGCATATCGCTGTGAATGTCTCTGCCATCTATTAGTATATAAGACGGATAACTGTTTCGTTCTGTAGAGTCTGAAATATCACCATGTTCCACCAAACAACATGCCAGCAGAATTTTCAGCAGTGCTATGGACACGAGGAGAACAGGAGCTAATTTTGCAATTCTAAAAAAGAAAGAAAAATATAAAAAGGAGAAAATTAGGTGCAGTTCGATTAATCATTTACTATTAACACTAAAGAATAAATTTTGATGTTAATTAAGAATTTTTTGATTAACGCAAAAGATTTGATTAACGCAAAAGATTGGACAAAGCAGGAAGGTGCTTTTCTTTGTTTTTAAGTCATTTAAAAATGTTATCTCAAGTGCCTTATGGCCAGTTACAGTTAATACAAAAGGTATACAGTTAATTCTTATCTTTCTTTTTGTTTAATTATTCCAACTATCCCGAATAGGAAAATACAGTTTTTCATGACAATAAAATTATCTACAAGGTAATAAAGGTGCAGACACATTAGATTGGAGTGAACTTCTAAAAGATTAGGTGAACAGAATCCGCATTATAAGATATGCAAAGGAAAACATTAAACTCCTATAGTATATATGTCGTCTTTGAGAACATTTTAAATACCGATAAATGCTGAAAATGAAAAATTTTATAACATACAAATTAATTAATTAATAATTTCTCATTATAAACAACATTCATTCTTTGGTATGATTAATTTTTTACAATGTCGAACGTAGGGAAAAAATTGAAAATCATGAAAAATAAGATGCTTCTCGAACAGAAAGTTTTAAAGCTTACACAGAAATATCAGCTTATTCCGATTCTTCTAAAATATCACGGAATAAACACTTACTTTGTTTCCCCAAATGTGGACGAAATAGAAGAAAATATGCAACTACAATCAGTCATTTTCCTCTTCCTTTTATATATATTAGCCAAACAGCTCTTCTTTCGAAAGCTCCATGACCTTTTGCAACAAATTATCTATTTTTGTTCACCAATCTTTAAACATTGATCTAAGGAAAGTCCTGTGACCAGTATGGAAATGGAAATGTCAGAAAATAATTTCGAATTAAATCCCTTAAAGAGAATTGAAATCTCCAAGGGGATTGGAGAATGCGGCACTGGAATTCTTCTGCATCTGAAAGGAACGTAAAGGATTAACTTTCTAAAATTACACTGAAAACAAATTAAGGCTTAGAAAGAAAATGTTTTAGTCGTTTGATATAGAATATCATTTTATTTTGAAGGATCGAGATTCAATTTCATTGTATTTCCAAAATACAGATTCAATTTAAAACACGCTCTTTTTTTGTTTGCTATCCGAATCATAATAATAAAATTTGATAGTCTTTAACATAACAAACAATTTTGACAGCTGAACCGTTAGTAACAGAAACTGCATTAAAATAAACTGATATACGAAGAAAGTTAAAACGCTGAATGTAAGATGGTCGGAAAAAAAAAGTTAATTTATGCTCTTTCGAATTGTACTTAAAAATAGAACTATATGTGTACCATTTTCTCAGCAACAGATAAATCTTAAGTTGTTTGGTTGTAGAATTCAATGAAACTTATACATGACAGTTAAATTATTCAGTTAGTACTGCCATCTGATATTCAATGTGATTGATTTGTAAACAGGACGATTTTAAGGAAGAACATGGTGCGGTCTAATGTTGAATTATTTAGGGCGATTTCGTCAATCTGGTAATCATGGCTGTTTTCTCCTAACTAGCTGGTTACGTTTTGGGATGTAAGGATGCGGATGTCATGAGATACCGCAACACATGTTCTAAGTCTTACCTGTATTTTTCCGTTCAGAATTGCAGTCTGACAAAGCTTGACTTTAAAAGTTGAAGCGTAAAGTGTGCACCGTCTAAAAGCATTAACTTATATATATGTTATTGGAGAGTAGTGAAAAATAACCTCCGTCAGGCAAAGCGAACCCCGGACAATCCATTTGAATACAGCTATACTAATACTTAATTGAATTATTAGGTATTGCAGGTTTATATTGGTTACATTATTTCTGTTTTTTATTTGTAGTTTTAATGTACCTCATGGGGAGTGGGTTGTTGCATTAATTTTTTTTTTTATGCCATGAAAAAAAAAAACCACCGATCTACATGGAATATTCAACCTGGAACCTTTTTTTACATTCCGATTATTTATTTGTCTCTTAAATGTCTACGATTCTTTTACCCTCTCTGTATTTAGATTTGTCAAATCATCAAGTATTTCCAATAGTTTTAAAGACGAGAATGAATAAGCTCTGAGTCAAAGTGAGATATCACATATGTATAGTCAGAAATGTAGAGTTGAAAGTGTTATATAAAATACCACTTTAAAAAATGTAGAAGTTTTATAAAATTTCGATTTAAAAAAATATATAAGAAAAGTCACCACTTTGATACATTGCAGAAATTTCCTATATAAAATTTTAAAACTTGATCAAGTTGATAGCGACAACGATTTCGAACCTTTTCTTTATAAAAGCTTAGATTTTTTTTTATCTAGGCTGATAGTTGTGAAAATTTCCAGTTACAGTCATTTGTTATGCATGTGTTTTGAATATGTGAATTTTACAATAAGGAGAAACAGAAAGTTCTAGAATTGTAATATTAGTAATTTCATATACATCATAGGGATAAGAACAATAATGGAAATGCAGTACTTTTCTTTCTTTGTCACTGGCTTCCTCCTCAAACCACGGAATAAAGTAAGTTTTTTGTAGTTTAATCAGCAAAGTGCTGCAGCATTAATGCTTGTAAATTAAGCCCTCTTCATGGCTATAGAGACAATACATTAAACAAACTATTCTCTTTAAATACCCTACATTAAAATGTAATCATCATTGTTAAGACAAGTTAAGGTATGTATTGTTTCTTGACTTCATATAACTAAGGAGGAGGATATATAGAGAAATCATGCTCATGATAAATGATAGCATGCCTGTTTGTGAAAATTGAATTAATTACTGTTTGTTTCCAATGAAAACAATCAATTACGCCATGTTGCATCTTTTTATGGATAAATTGAAAGTTTATTGATGTACATTCCGGATATTTCATTTCCTTTTGATTAATTATATTAGAGAATTATGGCGAGTACATTAGAATAAATCGACGACTTCTGCTAAGCACCTATCAATCAAAGATTCCTCCAGATAAAATGGCATGTTTAAAATGTTTTTTCAAAAAAACTTTATCAAATGATTAAAATCCAATTACAAATTTGTGATATTTTAAAAAATTTTATTTTCTGTTTTATATTTTAAAATGAGTTTCATTTATTTTTTAAATGTACGCAATACAGTAGCAATTTAAGATGCACCAAAAGGGAATAATCTGACACATGCACTATTCCTTTAGTGTTTTATTTTCCCGCATTTGATAGATTTATCTTTTAAAGTCATGTGGGTTTGGTTTATAAAAAATAATTTGTGTATATATATATAAATATATATTTTCTTTCTTTACCGTCAAATTGTCTTGCGTTTCCTCTCTGTTTGCGTTTAAATGTCGAAGTAGTACATTGTATGGCACTTTAAAAAAGTTATTTTCAAAGTAATGATCTACATTTTACAATCCGTAAACTATTTCATTGAATTGTGCTATCTCTATATTTTCGACATCTTCAATTTATTTATTTGAACTCTGCTTTGTGTAGTCTCTTTATCTGGCGAAATGTAAAATGGTGTGGTTCTATTTGTTTCAATTACTTCACTTGTTGCTTGCTGATTGAAATTTCTACAATTTGCGATAATTCTTTTGATATGCTAATGATATTTATTACCTTAATAATGTGGTGGGGAAAATAAATTGAAAAATACAAGAATATCTCTAAATACAAACCCACCACCACTCCAAATACGAAAAAAAGTACATCAGAGGAATTCCACAACTAAGAAACCTGATGCTTATAGCAGTTAATAGAACATGGAACTGTAATGGAGAAAACCAATGAATATTCAGGAGGCAATTAAAAAAACAAAAGTCAACTAGGAATGGATTACATAGGACTGGCATCGCACAAGACACCCAACGGATAAGAGCAACTATGATTAAGCAATTAAATATTTCAAAAAAAGACTCTATGAAGAAAGATACAAAAAAGATATGTGGGTTAATAATATCATCTTAGTTACCCCACAAATGTCACCGTTAAAATATAATCAAAATGCGTCAAGGACACAAATTTAAATGGCCCTCATAGAAACTAAAGATCACTGCTGCATACAAATATGACGAAAAACTAATGAGATACAAATAGTTTAGAAACGTAATTTAGAAACAAAGATTTCCATCCCACCTCCACCAAGTGTATGGTTGGGGAAAAAAGAGAGTTAATGTGAATTCGGAACAACTCCCCCCATAATCCCGTAGCACCATCTGGAAATAGTGGAAAATTCTAGGTAAGCTTAAAAAATAGAGAAAGTTATTAATTGGATGAAATCACTAACATTATGTTGAAAATACAATAAAAACTCAACGTGAATCTTTTATCTGTAAAGATCGAATCACATGCAACAAAACAGTTACCTCCCGAACTGAAAGATGGCTCATTAAATGGAAAGCAATGCTGAATTTTAACAAAAGCTATGCAGTATATTTCACCAGAAAGAGAGCTACCCGGAAACCTAGGACAATGAACAACGAAACGGTAGATGTAATGTCTGGCTAGAATCTTAGAGTATGTAATTTATCTCAAAACACCATGTGTTCAATAGCCATTTCACAAAAAATTAAAAACAATTTAAGGCATCGAAGAATATGTCACTGTTTCCCGTTGGGAAGAAATTCGAAACCTCTGACAATAAACTCCTTCGTCTATAAATCCCCTCTGTGTCCAGTAATAAAGAAGGCCAGGCTGCCCGTCAGTTGTAGCTGCCATCTCCAAAAGCGTCATTGCAAAATATAACAGCGATATAAATTACAAATTACCTTGGTACTAGAGTTACTATCCAAAGAGATCTTAAACTCCCAACAATATCCGAGTTCAACCTAAAAATAGCAAAAAAAAATCTGTTTAAAAAAAATTGATAATGATTCAATGAAGCAATTAAAAAATATTCTCCACTCATGATCCAAACAGCCCCAGGAGGAAGCTCAGAGCTGTGAACTAAACACAATAGGTCAGAGCAGAATGTGTGGCTGTGTGTCTGTCCTTTTCAGACAAATGCGGAAAACCTACCTTCATGATGTTGGCACCTTCTTTCCAGATAGTGGCAAAGCTGAATATGAATGTGCGGAAGGTACAGTTCCAAGAAACGTAAGCATAAACACATGGACAAACTAAACTAAATACCTTCCTTCTCAGAACTTTTTTGTCTTTCCTGCTCCCTTTTTTTTTTATTCACAGCCCCATCCCCCCATAACAGGCGCAAAACTCTAGGTATTTTGTCTAATGATCTAAATCATCAAATTTAGCTTATGACAATAACTCTACTTGGTAAACTGCTTAAAGGTAACTGTTATTCCTTGGAGGTTGCAGGTTATAGAATCCAAGTAGTGGGCCAACAAAAAATTAGACCTTTGTTAAAGTCGCCATTTCCTCTTGCCAAACAATTCAGTTGAAAGACGTCAATTACTTCAGCAGAATCAAAGCTAATCCAGTTCATCCAACTTTCATCACACAGGCGGAAGTCATAGCTCTCTACACGCACCATGTCGAATGCAGCTTACCTTAACGTGAAAACGGTTTTAAGTTTCTTGGTTTTACATTGCTTGACTCTTTCAGTACCAATTACCTATCGAGAGATTTTTTTCCAAGGATGAAAATCGTGTACTACAGTCCACATCCGCCTCCGTCAGTGCATCAGATCACATTGAACACGTCTATCGACGCAATACTCCGCGAACCTGCTCCTCCGCCAGATGGTGTGCACTCTGCTTTCGGTGGCTTCATTTTCCAAAACTTGCGCAGTCCATATGATAATCTTGTTCTCGTATATAATCAATCAGCTTGTCAATTAAACAGAAAGTTTCATCTTCTGCGACGTTTCATGTTATACTCCTATATCCAGCACAAAGAGCGCTGTAGTCAACCCACAGTAAATAGAAGTTAATGATAGCCTTAACATAAAATGATGCCTTCCCTGCTTGAATCGAAGGGAATGGATATATAATTTGTTTATATATTAAATTATATAGTATTGATTTATTATTTTGTCAATTTGTTATTCTGTCTTTTTAAGATGTCAATATGTTTGTCATCACTTTTCTTAATTTTGTTTTCAATGTAAAATCATTATTTTATCGTCGTCTTAGCAGTGTTGGTTTACGTGGAGTTACGGTAACGCACTTACTCTTTCTCTCTTAGGATCGCTAACCCTTTGCCGCTAAGAACGGCGATGAGAGAACATTTGTTGGATGCGTCTAGATGCTTTCATGAGTGACAAGAGCGCATGCGCACAGATTGATCTTTCATCGGTGTTTTGTTTATCAGGCTATAGTGCGCCAGGTTTCGATTCGACTGTTTTGTTCAACTCTTCGATGTGATTAGTCGATTCATTCAAATTTTGTATAAACTTCGTTTGACTCTTTCGGATTGAATATCGGTTCAGCACCGTGTATGCTATTCCTGTGGGTTTCGTTTCAATGAACAAGCGACGTGCTACGAGCATCTGTTGCTCAAAGGAGCCGCTGATATTTTTAAGTTAAAGTAATGGTTCGGTACACGCTTGAAATGCGGCAGGAATTGCGTGTAAATTTTATCTTCGGATTTTTTTTTAAAACCTAGATTCCTAACATTCAATGAGAAAAGGCGAAGCACTAGTTTCCTGCTATGCTGAAAGTTTATTAAGTCGCTGATGTTTTTAGTTAAAAAATTTCCGGTGCAAGCTTAAAATACTGCAGGCATTGCATGCTCAATCTCTTTCTTTCTGCGACGCATGCAAGAAAGGAATAAAAACTGCACTTTCGCACATCCAAAACAGTATCTGGCGACGGCAATAAATTAAAAAAGTAAAATAAAATTTGCGAGAAATAGGTAAAATCGTAACCCACATTTGCCAGTAGTGTTTTAGTGATATTCTTAAAAGAATATATAGAATTTGAGAACAAATTTTACCTCCTCTTCAATTGTTATTCTAAAGGCTAAATATAATATTACGACATAAATTGATAATGCAAATTTGAATTCCTTTATTTCAAAAAATACAAATGAGAAAACCATTTTGAGACTGTGACTTCCAAACTAGATTAACAAGTTTGCATCAGAATAATTTTTTTCTTTATCCGTACCACTAAAAAAAATTTAAACGAATTCTTTTATATAGTTTTATTTTCTCTTAAAAAAATTAATGCTATTGTTATCCATACGTTCTATATTTTCAAGACATGTTTCATTGTTTGGAACGTGCATGATGTAGGAAGTAGAAGCGCTAAATTTATATGCTGGAGATGAGAAACAATGTTGTGACCGTGTCAGATTTTTATTAGTTTTCATGATTGTGGCACATTTTATTGTTCTGAAATGTAACTTAGTTTAAATTTTTATTATAGTTTACAATATACATTTGGTAACAATTTTTATACTTTAGCTGAGCACGCAAAAATAATTGTCCCGTTAACGTTTTTCAGATAAGAAACTTATTTGTAGTTTGAAGATACAGTTTTTTAGAAGGAGTACACTCGGTACACGTAGTTAAACTTTTAACTGCTGTCTTTTACTCGAAAGAAAAATGTATAACAAACTAACATTAAAATTAACTTTCGCTTTACCCTAAATGTATATTTGTTGATGCAAGCGATGGCGAACGATAACAATTTATGCAAAATTCAGCCACTGCTGATTATGTCTTCGTTTCAAGGCCTTATATTTAACTCCTGTTCCTCTGAGAAACGTCGTTCAGTCTTAGTCATTCAAGATCAGAACGAATTTCTCTGTATATGCCTAGGTGGCGTATATTCGCATCATTGTCTTCTTTTGAATAAATATGTTTTACTAAATAGATTCGAATTCTCTTTTCATTACCTACAATTGGTAGCAGAGCGTGGTTTGTGGTTTAAATGATTATTCTTTGTCCTGTTCAAAACAGCATATACGGGGTATCGAAAAGCATGGACGAAAACAGACAAAGAAAGACAAAAAAAAAGCAGGTATGTAAATTAATGCTATTTTATTGGGAAAGGACGAGTTTACACGAACGCGAGGTGATTTAAAAGAAACTCTTTAACACATTCGCTGCCACTGACGCGCGAGCTTGTCCTAGACTTTCTATTTAATTAGATGGCTTCTCCTGTATTACCTGTTAACTGTAGTATACAAAATATCTATTTTAGATACATGGTTCCACCCAGGCCGTAAATTGTGGCAGCGGATGTGTTAAGCAGGTCTATGAAGTTGGTGCTTGCTGGTGTAATACACGCCGCAAAATGGCGGCTTATACAAGGTGGCTCAATGGAAGAGGTTTATTCAGATAAAAAAACTGATTAACCGATTTCATTAACATATTTAATTAACTCCTGTTTCGGAATTTTCCCATTACTCCAATCAATTTTTTTCTCTGAATCGACCCCCCCCCCCCCGTCATGAAATTAGCCTTCCCAAAAATTATTATAGAGTTTTGACTAAAATTTCGACAGTTATAGGGTTTTGAAAAAATGGCCTTTCCCATGTAAACATAATTTTAGGAACTTTTGACGATATCTCGGAAAGTATTATATATTTCCAAATATTTTTTATTCAGTAAAAAAGAACACTATTGTTTTACATAAAGTCATGAAAAATTAATAAATAAAAAATAATGAATAATTTAAAAGACTTTAAACATGACTGTAAAAACGTGAATTGTAAAATAGTAAAATTTTAACATCAGAGCAAAGCTGAGACGTTATATCGCCGGTATCCAAAAAAATCAAGTGCATATCTATAATATTTTCCGAAATATTTACAAAAGACTGCAAATTCCCACTGTTGACAGGCATTGCACACTTTTTGAGGGACAGTATATTATATTTATTTTCATTTATCGGTATAGTTTTCATGAAGCTCGTGATTCATGAAATTTTTTTCATGAATCATTAAAAAACAAAGCCATTTTTCAAAACCCTAAAACTCTATAAAAATTTTGGGAGGCTAATTTCATGACCGGAAATAGAATCAGAGAAAAAAAATAATAGGCGTAATCCGAAAATTCCGAGATAGCAACTAATTAGCTATGATTATTAACTCTGTTAATAAGATTTTCAATTGAATAAACCTTTCCTCCTTGTGACATCATTAATATCAACACTAGTTTTGTGAAAACCTGATAATAAATACCAGAGTTGTCCCATTTTTTTTTATTGACGACTGTACCAAAATCACTGCACAGCATTCATTAAACGGAACAGAATTTTTTTCCATAAAAGCAGAACATACCACTTTAAAAAAAATACAAATTTGGGTATTTAAAAAATGTCGAGAGTATTGTAAATTCAGTCCGGTCAATTGCCATGAATATTGAGGACAGAAACATAAACTGAAAACGCTGGCAGATTACTGAACACTTTTTTAACACCAGCAGGATGTTTCTACGCCCTACTTTTTTTTAAATAATCCATTCATCATATATCTATTCCCAAATTTGCTAGGAAAACCTTTTTATACATAGCTTTGTCTTCTTAAAAAATAGTGGTAGTTATAGAGATTGATATAAGTACTAAATTTGATATCAATATCCGTTACTAAATCTTCGTTATCGCCTTGTCACTGCAGAACAAAGTTTTAAAATGAAATGAAATGAAAATTGCAATGAAAAAATAAATGTGTTCTTGATATAAAAAATAATATAATCGATATAATTTGAAATTTTTTTCGACAGCGTTTGCTAGTCGATTTTAAATAGTCATTCAAGCAAGTTTGCTTCATTTACTTTGCTTGCCAAAAACGCTGAAATCTCTCCTGTGTTGGTTAGGTGTGTGAGTCAGTCTGGTGGAGTGGGGAGTAGGAGGAATCGAAGCAGCCGGTAGTGCTCCTCTGAATATCCGTGAATGACCCGACTAAATCTATTGGATTTGATGTAAGTGGAAAACAAACCGGTTGTTGGTCCAAAATGTGTACAGTAGCCTTCTGGTGAATGTCCAGCTTTATGTAACATAAAAAAACGCATTTAAATCTCTATAACGCTGTTATGGTGATGGTTCCTTCTTTTATTGAATAAGGAACACCAAAAGTAAAATCTGACTCGTTGACCATTTACATCGTTGTTACTCTCAGTTTATATACCCAAAATTTAGATACAAATAAAATCGAAAATGTCTAATTTAGGCAGCTACAGAACTAAAGGATTTTTTTCTCAAATTTTGCTCACAAATACTATGAATACAAATACTACTGAAAGGATTTTCTTCAAATTTTGCTCACAACAATTATGAACATAAGGAAGGCTTTACAAAGGTTTCGTGACAAATAAATTAGTTGTAATTGTTTTCATGAATTGCAGTATCCGCAAAGTTCACTGATGCGTTATTAATTAAGGTTAAATAACTTCATTTTTTCAGTGTTTTTCTCCTAAACTTTTTGTGCCATGTCCCACATCAACTCTTCTAAAATTCTTATGCCACCTGTTTTTATGCTTAAATTTATTAATTAATTTTTGTTAATTTCTAATTTATTAATTGATAAATTAGCAATTTATTAATTATCAATTTATTAATTAATTTTTTAGTATTCAAAAATTGAATTATTCACTGAAGAAAAAGAAATTAGGTTTTAATAGCACCTGCAAGAAATTCATTGTTGAGAAACACAGTAAATAAATTTTCTGAACATTTAACGAAGAACTAAAATTCAACTTCATAATAATTTTAATAAAGATTTTTCTATATTATTCCCATTATAGTAATTATTCATTATTTAACTGTTGTGATTTTATGTTAGGTTCCAATTTAGTTATATTGAATTTCATGTCTCCTCAAGTTGCGTTATATCCAAAGCCGATTTCGAATCTCCTCCTTATAATCAATGCACCACGTTGGGGAACAATGCTTTATTTCCTATTCACTATTTCCTGATATGGGATATATCTGGTGAGATACCAAAATACAAACCCGACACAAATTGTATTTTATGTTGAACAAAAAAAAGTAGAAACGTCTACCAATTTCTAACTTTGTTTCGCTCTTCATGCTAATTCAGCACCAAATCTATAGGTCCGAGGTTCGGTCTCTCCGATGGATACTTCGTTTGACAAGTTATAGCTTCAGTCTTCTTTTGAAATTGATGGCATTTAACCAAATCATCAAGAGATTTGCTTTAATTTGGGTCACAATACTATAAAGCGTGGGAAAAGTTTGGGAATATTTTCAGACAATTAAGTAATAATTTAATTTTAAATGTTCCAGTTGACGGGACGACCTTCCGTTTATACATTTTTTAAAAGTAATTTTACGTTAAAGATATTAGAGATGGAAGTATTTTAATCCCGAGAAACGTTGGCATTTCAATTACTATTTAATAGAATTGCAGTTAAGATACAATTCTGCCCACTAGGGCAACGGTCCAAATTCTTCACCTCTCCTCTATCTCCTTTCTATCTAATTTTTTAAAAAATTGATAGTTTCTCATGTTTTAATTTTGTTTGAAAACGGTTCATTAAATTAGTCGAACTAAACAATTACAAGTTGAAACATTTGCCTCTTTCAACTTATTACTACACGCTGTTTGAACTGAGACGCACAACAGTGTTTTGTTTAGCTGGCCATATTGATAATTAAACTATATTCTATAGTCAAAGAGGTAACAGAATAATTCTATACTTCCACAGCATCAAGATGAATGACGTAGCTCGTGTTTCACGCTGTCTTGGGTTTACTTATTAGAATTCGCCAACAACCAGGAGTAGATTTTTTTTTACTTCGTGCGCCAACTGTCGCAGTAACTCAAAGCAAAAAAGAGAAAGTTGTAGATCAGTTCTCTTTTTTTTCTATTACAATATTTCTATTAAATTACAGACTGGTGAAAAAAACAGCTTTTTTTGTGGGGGTTGAAAGTGGAAGCTACGCTTACTATTGCCAGAGTTAGCATTGGTTTAACTAGCACGTTTGATGAACGTAAAGAAATTTTAATCTATTTTCCTTTCACTTCCTGATGTGCTAAAGTCAAACTTTCTATAGTTGTGTGCCTGGTTATAATTCAATATTTCAGTATAGAATTGTAACCCTTTTCTCTCGTTATTTGATGCCATGGTATCTAAGGTATATCGAAGGCTTGGGAATCTCTGCCGCAAATCAAGGAATTTTGCAGTGAACTTTCTTTTGAAATTCTTTACTTCACTCATGTCCGTTCCAACTTGGAATACTGTAGCATTATCTAAAGAATTCTACCATTACAGAAATAAAATTGAAATTATCGAGCGAATTCAAAACCATCATCTTATATGATAGTTTATTTTACAAGAAAAAATGGATTTTACTTGCAGGATATATCTTTCCTCGTCTACTTGATATCTTTAATTTTCCTAGCTTCCAGTCTAGACGATTTTTTTTTTGCGTTCTCTTTATAAAGACACTAAAGATTTGATTAATTGTAAATGATATACTGAATTCATATACTTGTTATACCAGCCTTATCTCCTTAAAATGGAAAAGTTTATTTCAAAATGGCTGAGATTTAATTATCTGAACAAGTGCTCTTGTGCCAATTTATATAGAATTTGCACAATTGCCTGATGAATCCTGACATTTCTCAAATGTCTCTTCGACGTTTTTAAATTCAATTGTTTATAACTTTTAAATTATGATGTATTTTCTTTTAACTTTAACATTCGACTGTATTTAATTCTAATGTTAAAGAAGTTGTTATGTTTTGTTTCTGCACTCTACTGTATTCATTTTTCAGATACTGCATCGTTTTTTTGATGTGTTTGTGTCCGTCTGTGTTCAGTTTTGCGTAACCGCAATTGATTTTATCTGTAGTGTGCGTTTTCTGCTTTAAATTTTAAATTCTAGTGTGTTTTTATATTTCCTTCGTATCTGAAATTTCCAAAGAATTGAGATAGGCGGTGGTGTTGCATGTTAAGCGACGATTTTTCAATACGGATCCCGCTTTTCTCCGTGTAGGCTAAATATTGTACAAGTCATTGTTTCATGTTCCATTTAGCATCTAGATGGCAGCTATAAGTCTATTTAATCGTCATTTGCTTTCTCCTTCTTAGGCCTTTTTTTTTCATTACGCGGCAAACGTGTTCGAAACTGTGGATTGCATGAGTTGCAGTGGCGCTTTACTCAGAATATAGAAACGACAATATGTTGATTGCGAAGATAGTGTTAGTGATTCTGAGTATTCAATGAATTTGGGAGAGTGATGATACAGAAAATTCATCAGGAAATCAATCATTTGGAAGTCAAACCGCCCGAACCACATGGCAAAATTGATTCTTCCTCTTTTGTTAACAATTTTATTTTAATTTTATTCGTTTTATAGAAAAATTTCTTTTACATATTTTCACAACAAAAAACAAGCAATAAAATTAAACAGCACTTTATAAATGAAAACAGCTACATCGTTACAACACAAATAATGCAACAGCATCAAGGCCCACAAGAATTCCTCCTCGAATGTCTCCCCCCCCAAATCTTCTCTTCAGTACAGATAGTCATAATTCCAGCGCTCTAGAAGACTATTCTTCTAAAGATCAGATAAAAACACCTCAATAACTACTCTTAAGATAAGAGCACAAAATCTGTTCCCAAACTATCGCCAAGGCTGGAGTCTCATTTCAGGCGAAAACACATGTGAACCTCCTTGCCACAAGAGCATTACAAGCAAGGCAGTGTTCATCAGACCAAGACTGCACCAGTAAGCAGGCAGGTTGAAATTTTATGCTTGTGTTAGAAGATACAGCCTCACACACAGACAATTTTAGTATCTTAATTCAAAAATTGATTAACCTTCAATATGCCCGAAGCTTTATATTTGGTAATTGTATTTATACAGAAAGAAAGCGATTTTAATCTCGAATCGTTTATTGCAGAAAATACATGAATAATTTTTTTTTCCAAAATTGCGTTTACGCTTACTTTACATTCTAAAGAAGTTGATTGTAGTTATATAATGATCGAAGAAATGATAACAGTCAAGTAAAGTCAAATTATAGCATGTAAAATGTAACAGGTAAAAAATATTCATTGATTTAAAAAAAATTATCAATTTAAAACAATACTCAGCATTTTGATGTTATTGACTCAAGTGTGGTTTTGAAATCAACATATAAGCTTTATTTATTAAAGAAAATAGAATTGTTCAAAAACGTTTAACATATTTTTAAATTAATGAAATAAATAAAATAGTTCCC
>BGPR01034861.1:0-16263 GCA_013235015.1 Araneus ventricosus
GATTTGTCTGGAACTGTTACTAGAGAGGAAGGAGGAAAGAAATTTTGCCCCTTGAAGAAACCAATTGGCATCATTGAAAAGGCGACACTCAACGCTTTTCTTTAAGCGTTTTGGGGGCGTTTATATAGTCATGTTTACAACGTTTTAGTTGAGGTGTCTCAGTCTTATTGGTCTTTCTTTCATGGAAAATAATTGGAGAGAAAAGTTGTGCTTCTCTGTTTTAAGTTAGAAGAAATTAGGACATGCGTAACGCATCTTGTAAAAAAAAAGGAAAAATTCTTCTTTCTTTCTCAGAGAGACCTTATAATGTCTTGAGATGGAAGTGGTCAAAAGATCCATGTTCGACTACCAAATATGAAAGCAATATCAACACAAAAGCAGGCGAGTACCTACATTTCTATTTATAACTTAAAAATTGAAAGAATAAAAATATAATTTGTATGTAATTTCAGATACTTTTGTAGATGTTAACCACTCGTATGCCGCGTTGGTTGAAAAGTAACTACAATAATGAGAATAGTAAAATAATTCTGTCATAAAACATTAAAAGATTTATCAGATTCGCAGCGATCAAAATGCAAAAATGTATTAAATTTCAATGTGAATGCTGCCATTTATTTAAACACTAAATAATTTTTATTCAGTCTATGTTTATTATCACTAAAACTCGTTTCGGGATTGCCACGATATGCCACCAGCATTACACGACGTTGCAATTATAAAGTGATGATTTTAATTCATAACTAGGGAAAATAGCCTTTTTTTAGTTCTTAATTCTTCTTCTCACCAAAGGTGAAAATGAATACTGTTACTTAAAGCCGCTTTTTAGCGCATTTCGTAATTCGCTAAGAAATTTTAATTCGGACTTTCAAGTCCAGAGATTGATTATATATATATTTTTAAAGATAAAAGATATTTGAAGAGAAAAGTAAGAATTTTCATTTTTTTTTAAGAAAGGAACTTTAAGGAATTAGATATTTTATAATCCATTGCATCTCGAATCTTCTATACTGCTTATGTCAATTCGAATCTCTTCAACATAAAATTATTGAAATTGATTTAATTATCCAACTTGTTTACAAGATTTGTATGCCTTTGTTGTGTGCTATGGCTATTGATTCATAATATGTTTTACTGTATTTCATTGGGTATTTCTTTAATTTATTTCAAATCATTTCATGCATAGTTTTATTTCTAAATGCATTTAAATCTTGAGGAAGTAAATGATTTCGTAAATTATGTTTTTAAATAAAGCTGATTTTTAAATTATAAAAAAATTAAAGCACTTGTATACACATTTATAAAATTTGTCTTAACCTAAGTTATGTTTGCTCGCTATTATAACCGGTATTTTATGATTAATTATTATGATAAATACGTTAATTTATATTATATTAATTTTTATTATAAATATAATAAATCATCAAGAAACAAAATAAAAATTATTAAGAAATAGAGATTGAACAAAGTAACGGATTAAAGAATCCACCAGATGAACTTTCTCAAGGCGTCACTCAACCTGAGTGGATTCAAAATAAAAGACAACAGGAATGCTTTTCTGCTTTACACAAAGAAGCACTACCTATAACAATATTCTAAATGGCTTTCAATTTTTTTTACGGCAAATTAGAAGAAAAGGCATTTGAAACTTGCATAACAAGCCTAACCACAAAATATGCTAATGATATCGAAACACATTATTTCAAGGACGAGGTGAAACATTTTATTAAATACACAAAAAATGAAAAAGTAACAAATCCAATGGATATGTACAAATTGTTTAAAGATGGTCTACAATCAACATTTCCCAACGTAGAAACAATTTTAAAATTTTTTCTCACTCTACCAATTTGTAATGCAAGCGGAGAGAGATAGTTTTCAGTTCTGAAACGCGTCAAGAACTATTTGCGGAATAGTTTGAGCCAACCGCATTTAAATGAGCTGTCGTTTTTATATATTGAAAATAATGTAGTACAGGAATTCGATTATGAAAAAAGTATAGACAAATTCTCAAAATTAAAAGCAAGAAAAGTGACTTTTTAGTAATTTTATGTCTTTCCACACCTGTTTATGTGTTCATAAAATTTTACTCCGAATTTCAAAAGTAGCATTTCATTTCTGCTACAAATATATCTGATATAATATTTATTTTTGTATCTCCTTCTAAAGTTTAATTTCATTTTGTTACCCTTTAGCACTGTAATTTGTTTTATTACCATTGAAGAATGTTTATTAAATTATATTTTTTTATATCAGAAAACGTGTGAATAAACTGAATTAGTAGACAAATTTTTCATGGTACACTTTTGATTAGTCATATTATATATAAAACATATTGCTTTGCTTTAGAATTCCCATTCTAATTTTTTTAAAGAACAGAACGTTTTAAAAGAAAGGAACAGTAAAAAAAAAAAATTAATGATTTATTTTGTAGAGCTTAAACTATGTAATATTTTTTTTGAATAATTATGTTAATTTACCTTAAAATACTGTTTTTAAAATTATTCGGGAGAGTAATTCTATAGTTTCCCTCTTTTTTGCCTGTATTGTTATTAGAATATACCAATCTATCCTTTGGGACAAAAGAGTAGACACTGCTTATTCCAGCTCCAAACTTAAATGGCTAAAAAATGGTTCTCAGTTTATGGTAAAATTCATTATATTCCATAAAGATAAATTGATGATTTATGAGCTCATTTACCATTTTATAAATGAATAAGTTAAGAGAATTTAAATTTAAGTGAAGAAAAACAAAAATTATATTTATTAAAAACAATTTTGAAACTTGGTTCCTGTTAAATATAAAATTTGAATACTTGGATACTGCGATGTCTTACCCACTAGATAGAATCAAAGACCGAAAGATATCACTGTCACTTAATTATTTTAAATTTCAAACCAAAAAATCTCTGTTTTGAATAAAAAAAGATTTCTTTATCTATTTAAAATCATATATATATATATATAAAAGAAGCAAAAAATAATAGAAAAATATTATATAAATTATTAAAAATATTAAATTATATATATATATATATATATATAATTCAAATCGGATAACGAAGACCAAAAATTAAAAGCATAAATTTACATTACATTTTTATCATCAATAAAGTTTTTTTTGGGAGGGGGGGTCTCAAAATAATTTTGCGCCTGGGGCCTCATATCGTCAAAATCCGCCACTGAACAAATGGCGCTGTAAGCGTCAGAATATGTAAATTAAAATACCTGTCATTTCCCTACAGCCTGGCCGTCCCGATCACCTGATCTTAATCCGTGCGACTTCTGGCTGTGGGGCTATCTGAAAGATGTTGTGTTCAGTACTCCGATTGCACACTTAGCTGAATTGAAGGCATGCATTGCGCAACACGTTCTGAACGCGACCCCGGAGACACTGCGATCAGTTGTGGAACATGCTGTTTCTCGATTTCAACTTGTTGCGGAAAACGGTGGACAGCATACTGAACATGTTTTGCACCAGTCTCGCGAAATTTAAAAACCAATTTGATGGATGCTTTTTATGCGGTTTTTGGCCGCAGAACAATTAAAAACCGATTTTTCCCATCCGTTGTGATATGACCTTGCCGTGGTGGATGGGCTTACGTAACTAACAGTATCACACATGTACAGTCATGCACACTGAACAGTATAGTCGGTTCAACGTGTAACTTACACCTTAGCCGTTATTTTACGATTCATTTGTCATTTGTAGTCGAACTCTTTTAAATTAGGATGCGTACAGCGCCATCTGTTGCTAAAATTTGGAATTATTTTCTTTCTTATGCCATACGCTTTCCCCCTTCTTCAATAATATTCCGTTCAAATTTGGCGTCATTCTGATCAGTGGTTCTTTTTTTATACCGTTTTGAAACTTTAACTTTAATTGTAATCACCCTGTATATCTGTACTGCCCTGCTGTTGTGGAACATACTCTCCAACACATGCCTCCCCTATATTCAGGTAGCCACTGTGGCCTGAGGATTTCAGGTTCGTTAAATCTGACGTCGAGAGACAAGCGTCCTTGCTGATATGGCGTAGAATTTTGGAGAGGGTTCGGGTGTCGTTCTCGTCATCTAACCCCGGTTCGAAGTTACAAAATTCGGCCCAAAATAACCCTTATGTTTCTTCAGAACGGAACATTAATAGAACTAAACTTATTATTCGAATTATTTTGTTTAAATGTGACTCTTGTTTGAAAAAATATCAAGTTACCTCTACGAAGTTTATACGCTAATTACAGCAACTTCTATTCAGTGAGCAATAAAAAAAGTACACCTCGGAAAAGTTCGAATGTGAGACTTTTTCCTTTCCATATTTTAAATTAAATTCATAAGGGTAATGCAGATTATTATTATTTGCAAAACTTAGACTACACTTTTTGAGTAAATATGAAGAAATATAAATAATATAAGTATAATATAGTGTTTTATTTGAATCTTCGCATAAAATATTTGGTGCTCATTTAATAAAGCTACAATTTTTGGATACATGTTACTTTTTTTCTACATAAAAGCATAATTTTTTTTTCAAAATGTTCTGATATTTTTCGAGTTGATGTCTTTTAAGTTTATACAAAGGGGAGAGTTGCCGAGTTTGGGCTGATATCATAATTTCAATTCTATTAAACAATTCAATTCTATTTGGGCCGTAAAATAGAGAAATTATGTTGTAACGTTGTAAAGGAGTTTTAAGGGAAAACGCTACGTAGTTGCAGAACAAGTGTTTAGATTTAGGTATCAACCATCAATTCTTTCAACAAAAAACAAAAAGCTCTTACTCTATTTTAAATTAAGTAGAAAAATCAGTAATATTATTCGCAGAAAGGAAATTTTCTTTAGCTACAATTTACTATAATGATTTTATTAAATTATTGTTGTTGTTGTCCACAGGTTGCTTAGATTGGACCACAAAAAATTGCCTAAATCGGATCATTTAAATCAATAGGATTATTATCTTAAACTACAGGAATAGCTGATAAAGCAGTTTATCACCACTATCCCAGTAGCACAAAGATATTGTGCAATATTGTACGATATTGTATAATACCGTACAATATCATATAATATTGTTACGAAGTTATAAAGTTGTTTCCCTGACATAGTAATCTTGGCGACTTATAGAGAAATTTGGCGAAAAACTTGGTGACCATTTTGGCAACTTGGCTACTTTGTCGACAAAAGGAATCTTCTAGAAAAATCCTGAGCTGTGGTTCTATCTCTGCTGGGAACCATTAATTTCAAGAACCTTCTAGAGGTTACGTCACTTCCTATGTATGACGTCATTTCCTGTTAAAAAGGTATAAAAACAAGCCCTCAAACCCAGAGGAGTCAGTTGTACTTTGGTCAGCAGTGAAGCTGGTGAACTAATAGACATTGAGTGCTGTTTCAAAGATTTTATTTGTGAACTCTGTTGTGAATTTATGCAAGTGCTGTTTTGTTAACTGAGCTACGTTTGATTTCCTAGAATTTCGTGAAATAAAGAGCTTTATTTTTTTATCCTGCTTATTGAACTGTATTCACATACACGCACCGGAACAATTTTTAATTATCTCTGATGACAACGAGATTTTTAGTCTAGTCAACGAAGAAAAAATAGAAAAAAATGGTGTAGTTTTGAAATTAGGCACAGTTATTGGGGGTAGTGTCCTAAACAACATACTAAAAGCCCCCGATGGTAAGGTGTGCGCGGGGGGTACAGGGGGTTTAAAGGGAGTGTTTTCAGTTTTCTTAAATATCTCGAAACTATGGGTTCTATCGAAAAACACCCAATTACAAAATTAAACTACATGAAATTTCCTACAAAGAAAGTCCTACGTTTTTTTCGTAGCATCAATAGTTTAGAAGATACAGGGGGATTTAAAAGTTAATATTTCTAAAATCCCTTATTGTAATGGTAAAATCGATTAAAAGTGCTGAATAAACAATCCTCATAAAAACTTCATTTCTATAGAATAATTATACAAGGGTAGTATTGTATCTTTCGGAGTGGGGGTGTTACAAAACCCATTTGATGAACAATTATGCTCCCTTCCTCCCCTCAGATCTGTTCCCCTTAGCTAAAAAAATCTGCAAAAAATCTTTTAAAAAATCTGCAAAAAATCTTTTAAAAAATCTGCAGAAAATCTGAAGGTATTTGGAACACGTTTTCTTCAGATTTTCTGCAGAAAAAAAATGTAGAATATCTGAAGAAAACTGTGTTCCGAATACCTTCAGATTTTCTGACGGAAAAAAATGTAGAATAATTGAAGAAAAATATGTTCCAAATACCTTCATATGTTTCTGCAGTCAAGGCTTAATTATTAATTTAATTAATCTAATTTGTAATTCAACTTACTGGTACGATGTCGATTTAGATTGTGACAAAACTTCAAACTCATCCTGGATGGGATTCAAACCCGCGTTCATAGAGTTGACAGGCAGGAACTCTAACCACATGGCGACACAGGACTACACGAGATGGGGGTAAAATAATCTATTTTAGTTTTAGCGTCACAGTAGCTGTAGTGGCTCCATTTAGTGGTGTAAAAATCAACCATGGTCAGAATACGTGTTTCAAAGTCGTAGAGATGAGTAAGAGATGACATTAGTAATATTTTTGTTCAATAATTTAGATTCTCTGTTTCAATAAATTCGTTTTCACCTTTTATCTTTCTGATAAGCCTTCTCTCCATCCAAAGGGCGCAAGCTCCACTTTTCCCTTCTTTTTGGAGGATAGCTAGTCAGAAAGACAGTTGGAAAACTAATTGGAAATTAATTAAATAATGGGGGAAAAGTTTAAAATGGTAAAACCTCAAATATTTATTTTAAAGATTAATTTAGAATTCATTCTTTCAGTGGGATATTTAAAAAATTTAGTGCCTAAGACAATTTTCGATTGGGAATTTTTTTTCTGCTGATGCATTCTTTTTCTATACAAGTATATGGTCGATATCACTAATTGAAAAAGGAACTGATGAAACTCCTGTCTGCTGTAAAATTAAACAATAATTATAATTACATTCTAATTTTGTTTTATATCCTTTGGAAAATAAAGCTGCAATATTAGAGAATATGTGCAAAATATGTATTTAGAGAAATGCAGATCTTATGAAATTGCAATTAAATCTTTAAAAAATCAACAATTTAATGATGTTGTGAAAGTCTGCTAAATAACTGAAAATTGAATAGAAAAGAAAATGCAGATTTTTTGCTGTCTTACAAAAGTCTAGAATATTTAGAGAAAAATATAATAAGAAATTTTTTTGCAGATTAAATTGAAGAAAAATGCAGATTTTTTTCTGTCTTCAAAAAATCTGCAGGAATCTTTAAAAAAAAACTTCACAAATTTTTTTTCTGAACATTTTTTGCAGATTTTTTTTAGCTGGAAAGTTTCCTTCTACTCGTAGTCCAGTCAACGAATTGTAAATTTTAAAAATGGTGTAGTTTTGAAATTCGGCACAGTTGTTGGCGAGAGTGCCCTAAACGACATAATAAAAGTCCCCGCTGGTGGAGGGTGCGCAGTGGGGTTGAAAGGTGGTAATTTCTCAGTTTTTCTTAAATATCTTGAAAACTATGGATCCTAGTGAAATAAACTTCAGTATTAAATTTCCTACAAAACTAGTCCTAAATTTTTTGTAGCGTGAAATTTTAGAAGATACAGGGGGATTTAAAAGTGAATATTTCTAAAATTCCTTATTGTAACGGTAAAACCAATTAAAAGTTCTGAATCAACAACCCTCAGAAAGACCTCATGCCTATAAAATAATTATACAAGGGTATTATTGTATGCGTCGAGAGTAGTGGCGGTGTCAGGGCGGGGGAGGCGACAAGCCTATTTGATGAACAGTCATGCTCCCTTCCTCCCCTTACGTCCTTTCCCCTCCACAAGATCCCTTCTACTCAGTCTTTTGGTTCTGTAAATGCTCCAAATGAGTGTATTTAGACAGTATCACCTAAATCTACATATCTATGCTGAGTTTAACTTAAAAGCTCGCAACCAATCTGTCACAGTTCGACAGAAATATTTTCTTGCCATTGAAGAAATAAGACCAGGCACTAACACAGAAAATAGCTGCTAAAGGAATTGAAACGAGAGTCCTACTGGGGGTGCTGATACTTATATTATGAGATCTGGGTTAGAGAAAGCAGCTTCTCATCCCAAGGGAAAGATGTAGATCTAGTCGTGTTACTGATTGCTTTGACACCACCAGAAAGTAACATTTATTTTACGAAGCCTGGCAAGGGAAAAGTTGAAGCTGCAGAAAGCTGGAAAAGAGGAGATGAGAGAACACGTCAAGAGCCAAGTCGGAGAACTTAAAGATCATGTTAACAGATGCATAGGAAAAATAGAAGATGTACAAGGTGTGAAAAGAGACATAGGAGAGGTAAAGGGCAAAGTTCAAAGGAAGATCGAGGAAGAGAAGAGCGAAGTTCAAGAGAAGATCGAGGAAGTAAAGGCCGAAGTTCAAGGGAAGATCAGCGACATCGAGAAGAGATTTATACTGATTGTCAAACCCTTAACATTCGATGGACAAACATCATAGACTGCTTTTAAGACTCAGTTCGACTTCGTGATCTCTACAAACGGATGGACGGATTTTGTGAAAACCAATCAACTGGTGGCCTCTCTCCGAGGATCTACGACGGAGATTCTACAAGGAATACCAGCTGATATGCGACTAATAAGCCTGGCCTCCGCCGAGTGCCCTCTGGATGTTTGAAAAAACTTATCAGCTCAATTCTTCGTTGATACCATCAGAGACAAAGACACTCAACTTTCAAAAAGATTGATGGATGCAAAGGATATGAAATCAGCTCTGGCATATAGCATGAAGTATGAGGCTGCGAGATCTGTTTCGAAGACGTCCAGGCATGTAAGATACATAGAGGTAGAGGCAGGACCGTACCGAGGGGGTGGCGAGATTGGCCCCCGCCAATGGCGCAGGCAGACTGGGGGCGCAGAAATAAAAAAGAATTTGAGAATAAGTCTTCAGTAGCTCACTAAAGTTGCCAGCTTGTCTGGTTGCGATACCCTTACAGAAAGAGAGAGAAAGGGCCAGCAGCTTTTCTTGGAACCTTGAGTTTCTTGCTGCCGCAGAAAAAAAGGGTCCCTCCAGGAAGGCGAAAAGGGTCCTTCTTTGACCATGGGTGTGGTTCTTGCCTAGAGATGGCGAAACAACATGCTTTTTCTTCTTTTTTGCATCTCATTTTACAGTCGTAAAATAGATGGACAAGGGAACTCGCCTGCCTTAAGATACTTCTTCGAACCTCTAAGACGCTGATAAGAAGGGAGGGAGGGTAAAAAATTCACGTATAATTTGACTATTAAAAGCTCAAAGGAAAAGGGGAATCGCGCTTTTTCTTAGAATTTTGTGTTTCAGGGTGGGGAGGTCTTATTTTATCTTGTTTACTATATTGTAGGAAGGAAAAAGGGGCCTCGTCCTTATTGGACGAGTGGTCCGTTGGTGTTTCTTTAGTGGCAAGCAATACGAAGGAAATGTTGCTTTTCGTCGCTTAATAAGTAACAAGCAACACCACCTATTTCAATTTTTTTAAATTTCAAAGAGGAAGGAAATTCTCAATTTTTCGCAACCCATAACCAATATTTTTGAAATTATTTTCAAATCTAGTTGCAACTTTCGATTTAATGTTCGTATGAGATCTGAAAAAATTAAGATATATCCGTTATTGGTTGTGAAAAATTGAGATTTTCTTCCTCTTTGAAATTTCAAAAAATTGAGATAGGTGGTGTAGCTTGTTAAGCGACGATTTCTGTTCTTATTTCATCAGAGAGTGGGCGGATAAAGAAATACTTGGACATTTTCGTTCTTTTCTAAGGAGATAAATTAGTTTTAAAGAGGTGAGCTCAAATTATTTCTGTATTTTTAAATTGCTTTTGTTGTACTAAATACTAGCCGCCTTCTACTGCCAGCTGCTTCTCCCATTTTATTAATTACACAGGTCTGCAAAAAAAAAATCAGCTGCACGGGATATTTTTGGTAAATTTTATGTTTTTTGGGGTACTGAATCCAAAAATGACCTCCATTTCCCTCCATCACGTACAGTTTTTTTACAAAAGATTGGGAGTTTACATTAAAAAGACAAAAAAAACGCATAACTGCGATGAAAAAAATCAATATTTTATTACAATTAACTATGCATAATTTTTTCTTATAAATGGAAAAAAAGAAACAAAAAACTATTCCTTCATGATATATTTAACACTACACGTTTACTCTTTTGTCTGTGAAATCTTTTCTTCTTCTCTTTGACGCTCCTCGAATACGCTTTAGCTTAGAATCTTATGTTTCCCGCCTGGGCATACAACAGTAATCAGCTACCATGTTGACGTCCCATTTTCCTTGGTATCGTCTCGATATCACACACATCCTGGTGAAATCTTTCACTGCTCTTCACTATAGGCTCTAAGCTTTCTGGGAAAACAGTCAATAGGAGTGTAGGAAATGAACTTTTAAGTTCATCTTGCATCATGAGCTTCATACGCTGTCAACATGCGTTGTACAATGGTTTTTAAGAGAGGTCTTTAATATTCTCAAAAACATGTATCATCACTCTAAAGCCCGCGCTTCTTCGTCTTTGTACGTATTGTTTCTGAAAAGTCGGATAACAGTTTTTTTATTGTCGGGGTAGTAAAACTTTCTCTTTCAACTTGGCTTCGACAATTTTGGGAACTTGGAACACAATATCTGAAGCATTCCCCATCTTTGGAGTTGTTGTGAAACTGCTTCACAAAACCTAATTTTACATGAAGGGTGATATCAAAACCTTTTCAGGTGGAACAAGGTTATATTTATGACATTTTTTTCGCTAGCTGTTAGACACCTCTAAGTGACCAATCAGTTTTATGGTCCAATGGGTCTCTGTCACTGTCCCTACAAACATAAGAAGCAAGGAATTTTTGTGTAACCTGCCTGCTGACCCAACAACATGGTTAGCATTTTGAATTCTCCACAAACCATTCAGACGATGTTCTTGATAGTTGATTTTCTCAAGAATCATAGACAAGTCATTATAGTTTTCTCCTAAATGCCGAATGTCCTAAAGGGCTGTGCAAATGAATTCATTATGCAGCAAGACTGCTTTGAGCCTGATTTTAGACAAATCCATGAATAGAGCGCCCTCAGATGGATCACATTCTATGTCAAAAGCACTTCTTTAGCCCTTGAAAATCATTTACAAACGAACGATTTCCCTCTTTTCGAGAAAAACTGAGTGAATGTCCTTCTCTCAGTGCCTGTATCAGAGATAATGAAGTTCCAGGTGTCAGCCAGATTTTTATTTTTCAGTCTTGACCCTAACAATTCAGCTCCATCTTTAGAAAGGCCCAAATCTCTAACTAGAATGATTAAGCATACGCTCTGAAAAATGGTTGGGGTCCTCATCAGAAAAATCTGAGCTAGATTCGTCTTGGTGAGGTAATGTGTCTCCATCACTCAGAATCCACTCAAATCATATCATCCAAACTTGTAAAGGTGGGTGTCATTACTTATAAATAAATATATAAAATCATTATTGGATTGTTTTTTGACTTCAGAATATGATACCAGATTTCCAGATCAAAAAAAAGATAAATTTTACGCTTAATCAAACTAAAACATAGGTTTTTGCAGAAAACCTGACGTGATGGAATTTGTTTAATATTTCTCCCGGTTTCCAGTGAATGTAAAATCTATAAGTAAAGTCAAAACATCTATGCATTTTTTTTGGCTGCAGACCTGCAATGATTATATATTATTTGTACACATTTTAAAAACATCAACTATTTAATTTTTCGCAAGTACTAATTTGAGAGCAAATTTTAAGGCAATATGTTTTGAATCTAATAAAATGAGCTTTGATTTTTTACATTCAATTGTTAAAAAGGTCTTAGGCAAATGCTTTCTTAATATCAAAACTCAATGAAAATTAGCTTTATTTCGATCATGCATATTGTTGAATTACATTAATTACATTTATTTATATGACAACTTGAGATGTCTTACCTAATTATTACAAATAATAAATGAGATGATATGGTTTCCATAGAAGAATTATATGCCCTATAAGTGAAAAAAAATATATTTTTAGATCATAATGAAAGAGCTAAATCTATCAAAATAATGTTATATAAAATCTATTAGAAAAGTAAATTTTAAGCAGCAAATAAACAAAAAATCAGACTACAAAAAAAAAACTGGGAAAGCAGCTTGAAAATGGCGGCATTTCACAATACAAGGTTTTTATATTGCTAATAACCAAAATAATATTTTATATCACGATTTTAACATAAAATAAACATGATGTAAACATTAAAATAATATTAATTAAGATTTGATGAATCAATGATCCTTTCAACCAGCAGATTATTTGCAAATTATACATAAAAATATTTTTTAAAAAATTGTCAAATTTAAGAAAAAAATTATACAAGACTAGACTCTATCATTTAAAAGATAATTTTTTTAAAATATAAGACTGTGCAAGAATTTTTTTAAATGATAATATTTTCAGTTATTATTACTTTGAATCCCCCCTCCCAAAAAAAATTCTTTCCTTAAGTTTCAATTAATTAAAGTTTTAAAACTCATGAGGTGTACTTTTCCCCTTCATGTAGGTTTATCACAAAATTTAGCAACTCTAGGCTCAGACAGTCTGTCTTGTGAAGAGCGCCAACCAGACGAGTCACCTTGCTACTTATCGCTTTTATTAGTAGTAAAAAAAAATACATACAAACATGATTACAAACAAAATATAAAATTAACATGCGGCCGATTTGAGTTTATTACATAAAAAAATCTAATGCAACTATTCACCACACCAAATTCATGATCTCCTGATTTTATTTCTCGATGATAGTGTAACTCATTTTAACCTATAAAATTTTGCTAGTAATCGTACACAAAGATGAATGTTATTTGTCTTTTTTAAAATCGACATTCTAACATATATTGATGAAATTTACGCATATTAGCTTCAAAACAAGAATCAGATCATTATCAACTTTAAAGCTCCAAAAGATAATTAAATTTCAGTTAATAAAAAAAAGAGGCAAGATTTTGCTTGTCTTCTCGCCGTATTTTCAAAATATCATCTAAAAATTGTTTTTTTACGATATTTTAAATTAAAAAAATATATATATTTTTTAATATGTATAATTAATAACTCTACAATTTTTTGTCTTTAATTTAAGAAATTTTAAAAATGTATGATTGCTAACAATACTTTTCAGACTAAAATGACAAAATAATTTCCTATTTAATCATATCACTAATTTCGTTATTTTTATATAATCGTATATTTAATCACATGATCCCAATATGGCAAAAGTTCACGGATAAAGCTGCCGGATAGTAAACAGGTTCTCTCGCTCCTTGGTGGATGACAGTAATGGTGGGATTGTGGCTATTGGGCCCCATCTCCGACTGTGGGTACCCCAGTACAAATGAAGTCTCATGTTCCACGCTCGTAATGGGGGTTGTTAATGCCCGAGGACCACGGTGCTTAATGAAGACGAAAACTAACAATTATTCATTATGATATTGATCTGACTTTCTCCTTTTTCATTCCGTAAAATAGACTTTCCGAACTGTTAAGGTTTTCATTTTCAAACGAACCTATGAGAAGAAATTCTAGAATGTTCTTATATTTTTGTTTTCGCCATTACCAAATCACTTTTGAGGTACCCCTACATTGCCCCACCGCTTACTTGAGGGCGCTTACCGGTTAGAGACCTCTGATCTAGAAAAAGTCATTTGATATAATAAAATTTGAATAGCTCAGATGCACTCAACTCTTAAAATTCGCTCCTATGTTCTTTTATTTCTAAATAAAAGTAATTTCATGTGCTATACACACTACGTAAAAAAAATCCCGTACAATTTCTTTTAAACTGGCAAGCTGGGTTGGTTGTGCAAAACATCAAAAGATTACAGTAAATCCTATTTATCAAACGGGTTTTTCGTATGAAATTAAGTTTTCTCGAAAAGAATTAAGTCATCGAAGTAAAGTGACGTCATCAACTGAGTTAGTTGTTTTCTCCTTCTGTTCGAGTTGAAATGTGCTGACTGATGTATTATCAATTGGGAATATTAATTAATCAAAGAATTTAATTTCAATTGATTTAATTAATATAATTTAATTGAACTTACTTGGACGATTTCGACATCAAGATGGTGACAAGACTTCTAACTCCGTCAGCGCAGGGATCGAAACCGCGTTCTGAAATAAAGGGCAGTCGCTCTAACCACTAGACCACCGGAGACTTCTAAAATGAAGTAAAATAATTCTTTGAGTTTTAAAGTCACTATAAGCTCTAGTGCCCACCAACAGTGGTGTAAAAATCAACTATTGCCAGAACACAGTGTTTTATAGGTTAGCTTTCATGAGTGACACTGAGGTTACTGCAACATGTGTAAACAATAGCGGAGATGGAACCTATCAAAAATGTAATGAAATGAATGCAAACAAATTACATTTCAAGGAAAGTTATCATGAGGAAAACAATACCATATGACGAAAAATAATTTGAACTGATGGTTTAAACCGTTTATGGCTGAGGAAAACGGTGAAAAACAAACGTTTGTCAGACGTAAAACAGCTTAAACACGTCAAATATACGGAAAAAGTCAGGAAAAAAAGCGGATATTTTTTACAGTGCACTATACACAGTGAACAAATAAATTCTCTTCTTTATTATGCATCACACAAAGACAATGTTCAATAGCTGCAATAAGCTATGAATTTTTTATTTTCTCTCTTTTTAGAAAATATGACAATTTAGTAATTTATTTGACGATACATTTACTGTTGTGTTCAACGTATTTTCAGGATATAGTTCATTAAAGTATTTTTAAAATCGTAATTTTTATAACCTATTTAATAAATCATAAAATATAGCTAAATTTATTTATAAAATATTTGCGGGTGTAGTTTTTTTTCGGATGGGGGTTTTTATAGAGGCAAATACGAAATGTGTCACGTGGGGGCAGCTTTGCAGTTCCCTAAGGGGCGCAGGATCCTGCAGTGTCGAGCCCTGGGTAGAGGATATTTGTGTAGAAGAAAAGATGACAAATTTGAATTTCTGCTGGAAAAAGTTAGAAAAACTATCCAACAGTCTTGCTGCCGGGAAGAATAGTATTCGATCGAAAGCGTGACTAGCTGGAAACACAATAAAAAGTGGTATGTACAAAGAAGTGACAGTGATCACATCATCAGGGGAAGGAACAACTACATTGACCGCTTGCGGGAGCGAAGGTTACCTTTTCTGAATAAAGCCTGAAGAAGAGGACAAGTCTCCGCACTAGCGGATGGAAAAATGGACTCTACTTGGAAGGATCTGTAGGTATCCTTGTTTTGATGTTGGTGGACACAGGTGCAAACGCCACTCTTTAAGAACAGATTTGGCACAAAATTGGAGAACAACTTATTTGCACGGCTCTAACATTTCTTTGAAGATACCGCTACTGGTGAAAAAAAAGATACTCATCAAAGTGGATGCATCAATGAATGTGGATCAAGAACATTTCATCCCTACAGATCTACGTAGCGTATCCTGATCCTGTGACTATGACGAGAGATTTTCTTCAAAAATTTAACTTTTACTGTAGACCTGGAGAAAGAACGACGAGATACCGGACGGGAACGAAGATAAGGAGGACGAGGAAATTCTTCATTTTCAGCCAGTGTACAGCATTCAAAATTGTGTAGTAGGGAAAGGAGAAGACTGTTTTACCAACGAGATCAGAATGTCTTATTTCAGGAGTTCCCAGCGAAAGTTTCTGGACAATTCAGATAACATGCCGTAACAGACTTTCTAACTAAGTTTCCACAGAAGATGTCCTTGTGGTGGCCACACTCCTTCATTTGAAAGGAAGCATCCCGTTCGAGTTCATGAATCTGGTAATAAACTTGAGCTGAAGAGCTGCTATTGCGACGCGTGTGAACCGGATATTGTCGTTCATCTCAATAATTTTCTGGCTTTAACATCACCCGTCAATCTTGGAGAATCTTGAAGGACTTAATGAAGAGCAGCTAACAGCAGCAGGAAATTACTTAAAAGTTTCAGAACTTGTTTTACTAGACCGGAGAAAGCTGATGTCGATGCAATGTGTATGAAGGCAACATAGAATTAATACAGGTGACCATCCACAAATGTATCAAGATGTTTGCATCTTTCAAAAGAAATAAGAAAGAGCGTCTAGTTAAAAGAAACAATTGGACAACTGGATAATCAAGGAATCGTGAGGACCTTGGTTTCGCCCTGTGTGCTTGTTAAAGAAGCAACAAT